>CM023448.1:12534091-12655956 GCA_013339765.2 Haemaphysalis longicornis | reverse complement strand
ATTTTGCTTTTTGTCAGCAAGCACAGACAAACAAACTAGACAATGCAAGTGCTGTCTCGTAAACGAAATGCACAAAAAAACTGCTGCCTTCATAGGTTCCAAAAAACGCGTAGACACAAGCAACTACTAATGATGACGACTGATCAATACCTATCTTGGCATGTTCATGCAATTTTATGTTGCTTTCTCTGCCCCCCCCCCCACCCCATATTGCTTTGTTCCCACAGTGCTGCTGCAATTGCAATAATCTCATCTCTCAAATGTTCTTGCGAGGCTGTATAAATGCCCGTCACGAGGAGGCCATGAATCTAAACAGTACTTAGTTCTGGGTTGTGTTGCCTATGTAACAGTATGTCATATTTGATGTTCGTAAGCTCATTAGTTAATTTATGTGGTCTAAATTTTGTGGCTAATTTTGCAACCTAGAAGTTGTACCTTCTCTTTCAGGATACTGTGTTCAGTTTTGTATGGGAACACTCCTTTATATTTATAAGCATAACCAGCAAATGTTTGAGACGTGTTTGTTAAAACCCCTTCATATGCGATCAATGCGTTTGTCATTTTAGGTTCAAGTGTGGCAGTGGCTATCCCGTCCTGTGAGGGGTAAAGATGAGGAGACACCTGGTGTGGCAGGCGGCAGCTGCATGTATGGATCCAACCTGAATAAAATAGTCAGGTTTGCAAGAGTCATATGTGATTCATGTGATTTTCGTCAGCTTGCTCTTACAAAAACAACTGCAGCATGAAACAGTGACTGTGGATGATGATGATGATGGTTTGATGTTTATGGCGCAAGGCCAACTGGGGCAAAGAGCGCCAAAAAATATAGTCGTATATGAGAGGTGATACCTTAAACACTAAGTAAAATCAGCAAAAACAAAAGTAAAATCACAAAACGACAATGAGCATGGCTGGTGTATAGGGCCAGATTTCATGATGCGTGATAGGAAATGAGGTTTAAAAACTTGACGTCCGACAAATACTCAAACACACGTTTCACGGAAACAATGGCTTCGTCACCTAGGAAAAACGATGGATGTAGGGGAATATGTTGTCTGTAGAGTTCTCTGAAGTGTTTGTGTCGTGTTGTGTGAAGTGCCTTGCATGTGATTAGTATGTGCACTACGGATAGGGCCTCTCCGCACCTGCTGCACTGGGGTCTACGAGATCCCGCGAGCAGATACGAGTGAGTTGCATGCGTGTGCCCTATCCGTAGCCTACCCAAGGCGACTTCCGTGTGTCTGTTGTGTGAGTCAGATGTGTACCGTCCCAAGTGTGGCTTTATTACATGTAGTTTGTTGTCTGTCTGTTCGTCCCAGTGTGTTTGCCATGTTCTGCGCAGGTGTTGTCTTATGTGTGGCTTGAGGTCTGTGTAGGGTACCGTTGTAATGTCCACAGTGTTCCTGAGTGCAGCAGCAGCAGCCCTCTCGTCTGCCAACTCATTCCCAGCGATCCCTGCGTGTCCTGGGACCCAGCAGAGGACCAGCTGATGCTTTTGTGCATACACGGATATGATAGTGTTGAATACAAGATTAACTATGTGGTTTTTGGGGAGCTTGTGCGATGATAGTGCTCGAACAACACTCAAAGAATCTGTATAGATGATGGAATTGGGAATTTGAGTTTCAAGAATGTGTCGTACAATCAGTAAAATTCCATACGCTTCTGCTGAAAAAATTGTTGTGTGGACGCTCATGGTTCTGGCTGCACTGAAATCCGGACCATGAGCAGCGCAGGAGACCATGGTGGAGGTTTTAGACGCGTCACTGTAAAATTCTGCAAGTGGGTATTTAAACTGCAGAGACAGAAAGTGCTGCAGTATTGCAGCTCGCGGTACCCGAATTTTGTCAAGTTTCATAAGAGAAAGGTCGCACGACACAGGACGAACTTGCCAAGGCGGTAAACTGTTTGAAAGGATGACCTGTACACATTTAAAAACGAAGCACTGAGATCCGAGGCTCGCTCTTTCACTCTAAGTGAAAAGGGCAGAGGAACGGATGGGCGATTTACAAAGAGCAGAGATGTGGATGTGTCGTTAAAGACAGGATAAAAAGGATGATTATTCAGTGATGAAACTTTAAAAGCATAAAGCAAGTCCATGTATGTTCGTTGGTTCTCAAGGCTCCACTTATTACACTCGACATACAGACTCTCGACAGGGCTAGAGCGAAAAGCACCCGAGGCGAGACGAAGCCCCAAGTGTAGCACTGGGTCAAGCATTCGCAACGCTGTTTTAGTCGCCGACCCATATACCACACTGCCATAGTCTAAACGAGACCCAACCAAAGCAGTATAGAGCCGTAGTAGGAGTTCTTTGTCGGAACCATAAGATTGATGGGAGAGAACCTTAAGTATATTCATTGTTTTCAGACATTTATGTTTAAGTTCCTTGATGTGTGGAATGAATGTAAGTTTCTGGTCAAACACAACACCTAAGAACTTGTGCTCCTTGTTCACAGGAAGCGACACGCCATTAAGAGTAATGTCTGGGTCCATATGGACCCCGCGCTTCCTGGAGAACACAACGCAAGAGCTTTTTACAGGATTTAATTTAAAACCGTTCTTGTCTGCCCAGCCGGCAAGTTTCTTTACACCAAGCTGGACTTGACGTTCGCAGATTGACATATTACATGATTTATAGGATATCTGCACGTCATCTACATACATGGAATAAGAGATTGTAGGTGGCAGTGCCTTACCAAGAGAGTTCATTTTTACTATGAAGAGAGTGCAGCTCAACACGCCACCCTGTGGCACGCCATTTTCTTGCACGTAAACGTTTGAGAGTGCACAACCAACTCTTACTCGAAACGTTCTGTCTGACAAGTAACTAACAAGAGTGTTCAACATGTTACCCGAAACACCGAATGACTTGAGGTCACTAAGGATCCCATAACGCCAAGCGGTGTCGTATGCCTTTTCAAGGTCGAAAAAGACAGTTAAACAATATTGCTTATGCGCGAAGGCATCCTTGACATACGAGTCAAGAGCTACCAGTTGATCGTTCGTCGATCGCCCCACCCTAAAGCCTGCCTGGCAGCTCTCGAGAAGACCGTTGTACTCGAGGAAGTACACGAGCCTGCGATTTACCATCTTCTCGAAGAGCTTGCACAGGCAGCTCGTCAGGGCTATAGGACGGTAGCTTGAGGGGACGACGGGTCCTTTCCCTCTTTCAGGAAAGCTACAACTATAGCCTCCTTCCAAGAGTTTGGAATGTGCCCCGAAAGCCATATCTTGTTATATAGGTGTAAGAGTGTTAAAGAGTGTCTGCGTGCAGGTGTTGTATCATTGTGTATGTGATGTTGTCTGGGCCTGGAGCTGAGGTTTACACGTGCTCAAAGCAGCCCTCAGCTCATGCAGTGAAAACTCTGAGTTATAAGAAGATGTTGACCTATTGTTATCTAGTATAGGCTTCTTTTCGGCCGTTTGTTTGTGTTTCATGAAAGTGTTTGTGTAGTGTGCGGAACTGGACACGTGTTGGAAGTGTTGTGCGAGTGTGTCAGCCTGGTCTTCGAGTGTGTCCCCTGTAGTGCTGACCAGAGGCAGGCTGTGTGTTTGTTGTCCCTTGAGTTTGCGTATTCGTGTCCATACTTTCCTTGTGTCTGTGTAGGAGTTTATTGATGTTATGAATGTACGCCAACTCTCTCGTTTTGCCTCACGGAGCACACGTTTTCCTAACGCCTTGGCCCGTTTGAACAAGAGGAGGTTTCCCGACGTGGCGTACCGACGAAGGATACCCCACGCCTTGTTCTGGGCCTCTCGCGCCCGCCTACAGTCCTCATTCCACCACGGCCTCCGCTGGTGGCGCGGGGCACCAGAGGCGTGGGGAATGGACTTTCGGCGGCGTCGAGGATGTGCGCCGTGAGGAGTTGGGTAGATTCTTCAACGTGTAGGTGTCCTATGGATGTGTGGTGTAGTTTGGATGTCTCTGTAAATGTATTCCAGTTAGCTCGTGTTTCATTGAACCTATTATGGGAAGATGGACTGCATGGGCCTTTACCTATGTATGTGAGTGAGGTGGGGAAGTGGTCACTGCCATATGGGTCAGTTCCCACACCCCACTCGAGAAGAGGAAAGAGAACTGCGGAGGCAATAGCCAAGTCAAGACATGAGTATGTGTTGTGTCCTATGTTATGATATGTAGGCTGTTTATTGTTGAAAAGGCATGCTCCAGAGGATGTAAAAAACCTCTCTATCAGGCGACCCCGGGCATCCGTACGAGAAGAGCTCCAAAGAGAATTGTGAGCATTAAGGTCGCCTGTTAGAATGTACGGTTCGGGCAGCTGGTCAACCAGCGCCTCGACACCAGAACTCCAAAGTGTAACATCAGAAGGAATGTATATGGAGCATACCGTTATCAACCTATCAAATATTATTAAGCGTATTGCTACAGCCTCAAGGATAGTGTTTAAAGTGACAGGGTGGCATACTAAGGTTTTCCGGACGATTATGGCCACACCGCCAGAAGAGTGTGTGCAGCCATCCCTGTCCTTTCTGAAGACCATGTAACTATTCAAGAAATTTGTGTGCTTGGAATTCAAATGTGTTTCCTGAACACACATTACACTTGGCTGATTAGCATGCAGTAGTTCGTATACATCGTCAAGATTTTTAAGAAGGCCTCTACAGTTCCATTGAATTATATTTTCTCTTCCCATTATTTAGTGTGGGAGCTACTGGAGTGTGTGTGTTTGTTTATGTGTCGTCTTTTGGGGCTGTGACTCTCGTCTTTTTTGGCTTGTCGGGAGGCTTTGGCGTCGGCACGCGTTCCTTGGGCTGCGTTGCAGGCAGGAACGGCCCGACATCCTTGTCGTCGTCGGATGTCCGAGGGGTGCCCGACGGACCGGGCCCCCCGGACTTGGCCCCCCCTCGGGAGCCCTTCGCTTGAGCCGCCACCGCCGAGGGCGTCCGGGGCGCCAGAGGTGGCACGGGCGGTGCGGTGGCGGTGGGAACCGGTGCGGGGCCCGTGGTGTCCATCACCTCGGTACCCTCCAACGCACTGGAGGACGGGGAGACAGAGGCGGGAGCGGCACCGGTCCCTACAGAAGATGTCACCACAACCGCTGCTGCCTCAGCAAGCGGCGTGGCGACGGATTGGGCTGCCTGAGGCACCCCAGGGGGGGGCGGTGGAGGGACCAGGTCAGACTCGCTGAACTGCGTCCCTGTGGACACCAGACGCCGCTCCGCCCCCCGGCGAGCAGCGTCGGCGTACCTCCCCAGGTGGAAAGAGGCGAACCTCTTTCGCGCCTCTGGGAAGGTGATGTTCTCAGTTACCTTCACATTAATGATCGCCTTCTCCTGCTTAAACTTCTCGCACGTTCGAGAGTAGGCGGCATGGGGTCCCTGGCAGTTGGCGCAGGTGAGGGTTGATGATGGACAATTATCAGAAGGATGATCATGCTGAGCGCACTTTGCGCAGGTCAGACGACCACGGCAGGAGTTGGTTCCGTGCCCGAACCGCTGGCACTTAAAGCAGCGGCGCGGGTTTGGAATGTAAGGACGAATGGAGCATCGGATGAACCCTGCGTTGATATGGTGAGGAAGTGAGGAGCAGTGTAAGGTCAGGATAGTATGTTTCGTGGGGATTATCTTATTATCTCTACGCATCGTGATGCGGCGCACGGCTGTGACACCCTGATCCTTTAGACCTTCAAGAATGTCGGCATCTGTCTCGTTAAGAAGATCTGCCTCAGAGATCACACCCTGCGAGCTATTCAGGCTGCGGTGGGGTGTGACCCTGATGTCCAGATCGACCATTTTCGTCTGACCAAGAAGTGTGGTTGCCTGCTGCTGGTTTTTTACTTCAACAAGGACTTCACCTGTGCGTTGTTTTTTGGCATTGTAGGTTTTCCCAATTATTCCATCAAGGTATTTTGTAATCAAAAATACTGATTGTGAAGCAAGAGGGCGGGCTGAGTCAAGAGATTCGATAACAAGGAAACGAGAGTATTTGTCTGGCTGTGGGAAGCTACTGCTTGAAAGTGGAGGGAAAGATACTTCGGTGCGGCCCACAGTGACTGTGGAGCTGGCCGAGATTTTCCACATGCAGCTAGCTGTTGGGCGCTGTTATTTGACATAATGCAAAGGGCACTCAAAAGGTGGCAGCTTGTGGGACACGTAGAGGACGGAAACATAAAGGATTCTTGGAGGACGCAGAAAGTCGGTGGCGAAATTTCAATACAGGGGACACACAAGGGACGAATGCGGTCTGTTGCCTTCGAGACATACAGGGGACACACAAAGGCCGTATGGTGTCTGTGTTGCCTTTGGGAGATAGACTGGACGCATGGAGGACGGAAACACACGGGACACTTGAAGGACGCAGAAAGTTGGAGGCGAAATTCCAACAGAGAGGAAAAACACGGGACGCACGCAGTCTGTTTCCTTCGGGACGTAGACTGTCTTTTGACTGGACGTAGAAATTTTCATAAGGGTTACCGCGCCACTTTTAAGCGAACTGCATTACGTGCAAAGTAATCCTTTAGGATTGGCTGATTTTCAGCCCTATAAGAACCACATCGTAAAAAAGCATTGTTATGAAGTCTAGGAAATCCTGTCCCCCTTCTCTGAACGCACCCTCGCTGGTTCGTACGCCGAAAGAAATCGTAGACTTCCTAGAGAATATTGCTGGTGACCTACAGCTGCGATTTGCGACGACGATTCCTCTTACAAGCCGTGGCACGCTACGATCAGCTGATTTTGAAGAGGTCACTATAGGCGAACTGGGTAAAGTGATTTCTTCCCTCCCAGCGTCTGCGCCAGGGCCGGATGGTATTACCGCCGGAACTATAAAATTGTTCTATAATGAACCCCCGGCAGATTTGCTAATTGTAATTAACGTTTCACTTGGAAACGCATGGATACTACCTGAATGGCGTTTGGCCAAAATTCTGCCTTTCCACAAGAAGCCGGAGCACGGATATTCGATTGATAACATTTAGGCCGATAGCTCTAACATCTACTCTAGTTAAAGGTATTGAGCTGGTTTTGCTTCCCAGGATTAACAAGTTTCTGATTGATAAGAATATCCTCAACTGCCGACAAATTGGCTTTAGAGAAGGATGCTCCATTTGGTGGGCACATATAGACTTAGAAAGTCGCATTCAGTGGGCACGACGGAATAAGCAGGTTGCAGCATTGGTCTCTCTGGATCTTTCAAAAGCTTACGAAAGTTTTCATAATGGCATCCTCCTAAATCTCCTGGCTTATTATTTGTTCCTTGAGTACATCACTGCGTGCATAGTGGCTTTTCTAGAATGTAGAGAGTTCTTTTGTTGCCAACATGGCTACGCCTCTTCTCGTTATAAGCAGACGCGTTCAGTCCCCCAGGGGTCTGTCATATCCCCAGTGTTATTTATTCTGGTCTTCAGCTCCATACCTAGTCAGCCAGATGTACAAACATACGTTTATGCAGATGACATTGCATTTTTCTCTTGTTCGCAGGATATTCCTTCCCTGTTTCATTCTCTTAAGTCGTACCTAAACTCTTTGGAATTATGGCTGGACACTGAAATTTTTGTTAAAGAATAATAAGTGTGCTATTCTCGTGTTCCCCCTTAGAGACCCAATATCGATTTCGTTATCCTATCGTCAACAATCCATTCGGCAGGTTGATTCCTTAAAATACCTTGGAGTTATATGTGACAGTAAATTTAATGTGACAGCCTTTGATCGTGTGCCCCACTGCCGACTAATCTCTAAGTTATCTGCTCTACGACTTGACTCTTTCACATTATGCTGGATTCCTAACTTAATTTCTTTTCGACAACAGTTCACTGTTGTTAACAATTTCGCGTCTCCTCTTTCTTCTGTCAGTTCGGGCGTACCGCAAGGCAGCGTCCTTGGGCCCTTACTCTGTTTAACCTACATTAATGACTTACCCTCCGAGATTACTTCTTGCATGCGTCTTTTTGCCGACGATTGTATAATATACCGTTCTATAAACTCCAGTAATGACCACTTAACCATTCAAGCACATCTTAATCATATTTGTAACTGGTGTGACAAATGGCTCATGAAATTGAACTTTACAAAATGCCAGTTAATGTCCTTCAGCCGTAAACACGTAAACTCTGAATTTTCCTATTACTTGAACAACACTATGCTTTCCCACACTTCTTCCTACAAATACCTTGGTGTTCTTCTCACAGAGAATCTTTCATGGGCTCACACATCGTGTCTACCTGTACCAAAGCATCACGTTTACTGGGCTACCTACGCCGCAACATGCGCAATTCTCCTGTAGCAATTTGGTCCCCTCATCAAAATTACTTAATCATAATGGCAGAAAAGATTCAAAATAGAGCTTCCCGCTTCATATCACGTAACTACGACATCAGCTCAAGCATAACACAAATTAAATTAGACCTTCAACTGCCGTTATTAGATAACCGCCGCGATATTGCTCTTTGTCTGTTCCAGAAATATATTACCTCTAATAAACGAACGCGGCTTCAGCTTCAAACACCTCACTCCTTTTCGCGCAGATTGTATAAACAGTTCAGCTTCATGCGCATATACGGTACCACTAATGCATTCACTTCATCACCACTGCCTCGGGCCGTCCGTCTTTGGAATGACCTCCCTGATTGCGTAGCCTCCATATCTAATCCCGATACATTTCGCCGTCAGCTCCTCACTCTCTTCACCATGTGACCATGTTCCAGAATTCTGAGTGCATTGCGTATTACGGCGATTTATATTTTCCTTGTCCTTTATTTGTCGAAAATGTATTTCTCTTTCGCCATGTTCAAGTCATCGAATGGTGTATCTTCAAATATACCTCACCCTGTAGCACGATATATGTGACTTCATTTATATTTTTTGTTGTTGCCCTGATCCTGGATGTAAACTGTATGTTATCTGTCCTGTACTTTCCCGACTTCCCCCTTACCCAATGCACTGTCCTGGGGCCTGTAAGGTTTTTTTTCTAAAGAATAACGAATAAATTGAATTGGCGCCTCCACATTGAGCAGATTGCAGCGAAAGGCTCCCGCGCTGTCGCTCTTTTGAGTGGTGTTAGCCACAAACAATCAGGTCTGAGAGCAGATACAGTCTAGATAATTTACCGCATGCATGTTCGCCCTGTCTTAAAATTTGGGTGAGTTTTGTTCTCTGGATCTGCGACCTATAATCTCTCGCCTCTGGTGTCAGGTGAAGCTTGAACGTCAAGCATTGCGCTGCTGCATAGGCCTGCCCGCTTACGTCCCGATTAGGGTGTTGTACTTAGAAGCCGGATCCCTAACGTTGAACTCCAGGTTCAAATACCAACAGTCAAAGCATCCGGAAAGTTCTTTGAGTCCCCGCTGGCCGGACCACAGGCTGTTTTCCTCCAACATGCAATGTCGTTTTTTGGATCCTATTACTCTCGGCTAAGGCGCCCACAGGTCATTTTTGCCAATTCGTTGCTTACTCCGTTAAACACCACCGTCCTTTCAGTTCCCGCCTTGCAGTTATCACCCACGGGAGTAAGGATTTCGTTTGATAACATTTGCCCCAAAAACGTTGAGCTTCGCCCGCCTAACTTAATCAATAACATTCTCCTGGCTCACCCGTCCCAATACCCATCCCACGTGGTCATTGCAACTGACGCTTCGAAAAAAGACGAAAAAGTTGGGGTGGGTATTTTCTCTCAGACATTGAAAGGGTTTTTTTCATTGCTATTACCAGATTTTTATCCCCATTTTTTATGCAGAATGTTTTGCTCTACTCCTTGCAATCCTGAAACTTGATCCGGCGAATTGCTCCGTGATTTTACTCACCGACTCCTTGTCCGTGTGCATGGTTATCTCCTCTGAAACTTTAAACCCTATTCTCAACTCTTTATTCCTGCGTCCCCACTCACGTGCGGGAGACTCGGCTCGTTTGGCTACCCGGCCTATATGGGTTAACCCTCAATGAAACCGCTCACATATTCGCTAAAACAGCTTTGTTTTTAGCGATCGTCGAGGTTCTTCCCCCGTTGTCCTGCGTGTTGTTGGCACGTTATCGCCGATACCTGTCCAATCAAGATGCCTCCGATCATGGCCGGAACACTTCTCCTGAACTTGAACACCTCAGGTACCGCTGGAAGAGAAGTTTATGCCAAACTCGCTTGTGCGAAGTATTGCTGACTTCTTTCCGTTGTGGTGCGCTGGCCCCTAATGAGTATTTATGTAGGCCAAATCTGATAACCTCCCTTGGGGCCACTTTTGTCAAGAAATTGAATGCGAAGAGCATTTCTTTCTTTTTTGCCGCCGATTGTTTAACAATCGGAAAGGCTGCTGCAGATCCCGCTGCTACGTCTTGGACTGCCTTTGACTGTACCGGTGCTTTTCTCGTTTGGGGGGATAGGCCGGGCCGATGCCATAAGGACGTGTGCAACGCCATCCACTCCTTCATTTCGGAGACAGCTCGTCTGCAGTTCTAAAAACGCTCTGATTAGACTGACGTTTATTATAGTTTTCCTACTTTTCTCTGTGCTTTTTTCGTGTCTTTTCTCTCTCTTTCATTACCTAGACCAAATTCTTTCTTTTGCTCAAATATTTTGCCTGGCGTGATTGATTGTAATGAAAACATAACTCTTCTTGGCCAATCCCGGTAAGCGGGTATGCGCCATTTTTCGGGCCACCGCCACCACCAGTTTGCTACGTTCGGTGGGACTCTGCCTGACTAGACGACGTGACCGCTTGCAGGTGTCAATAAACGTCACCACATTTTCCGTGGAGGTGGCACAATCGCGATCCCCGCAATGCCTGACAACCTGTAATTTCGAAGCAGAAAACTCCCGGGCGGGTTCGATTCCCGGCCACGGCGGCCGCTTTTCTGATGGAGGCGAAAAGCAAAAACGCCCGCGTGTACGAGATTTCGGCGCATGATAAAGATCCCCTGGTGGTCAAAATTAATCCGGAGCCCTCCACTACGGCGCGCCTCATCGCCTGCGTTGCGTCGGCGCGTTAAACCCCACAATCAATCAATCAGAAAACTCCCGGTCAGCGACGACATGCCGCCTACACCCCAGCAGGTCTTCGTCTGCTCCGGAAGTGATTGATGGAAGAAGTTGTACGGTTTGGTTTCCCCGGACAGCTCATAACTGATAACTCTACGTATTTTCAGAGCAAATTGTTTGAGGACAACTATGTAGCAGTAGACGGGAAGCAATAGGGGATGACTACCTATCACCCTCACGAAAAAATATCTGAACGAGTGAATGGCGACCTCAAGTTGCTCGCAGCAGCACAAGTATTGGGGTCCTAAGCTGGCTGAGAATACATTTGCCACTCGCACCTCGTGAATTGTTTAACTGACTCCACGTCGGCGTATTTGAATAACGGTCGGAAGGTGCCATTTCCAACTTCTCGAGACACTTCTTCACCACGCGAATGCCGGTTCTGGTCGGTCGCTCTATGTTGTGGCCGCCCCGAAGCACCTGCACTACTCATACAAACTGACCAGGAGCATATTGACATAGCCGGCCAGTACAACCGTGGCGGTCGACAGGTCCAGTTTGCGGTTGTCGACCTGGTTCATCTGTCCCACTCATCGTTCAGCGAGGCTTCGCGCAAATTATCCGCGTCACTCGCACGTAAATAGGTGGTGCCATATACTGTAAGCAAGAAGCTGGTGATTGTATACAGGTGATCGTACAGGCCCAGTGAACAGCGCAGATATAAACAGTACCCCCTCGACTTATCTGCTTTTGATTGCATGCCGCTTCTTCCTCCATGGCGTCTACGCACACGGAATACATAATTTTAAGTGCGAATGCACTTTATAAGCGACCCTGAGTTCCGGCGACCGCCGTCCGTCCACATAGCAACAGCTGCGGGTGCGCGCGCTCCTCGTCTTCCTTGGCAACGGTGGGTGATGGGCGCGCGCTGCCTGGCCGCTGACATGGCACATACCCACGTGGGGGATTGGCCAGGAATTTCCTCGTCTTCCTTGGCAACGGGGGGAGATGGGCGCGCGCTGCCTGGCCGCTGACATGGCACATACCCACGTGGGGGATTGGCCAGGAATCGGGCGTGAGAAGGGCTAATGCACCCGCCTAAAGGAGTACTGACACGAAATTTCAAAGCTGAGATCCGCTCTAGCAATCAAGTACAACAACACAAATAGGTGTCTGTGCATGGACACATACCCACGTGGGGGATTGGCCAGGAATCGGGCGTGAGAAGGGCTAATGCACCCGCTTAAAGGAGTACTGACACGAAATTTCAAAGCTGAGATCCGCTCTAGCAATCAAGTACAACGACAACACAAATAGGTGTCTGTGAATTAATTCATCTTTCTTTCTTTGTAGTTGTGTGTGTGTGTGTGATCTCTCTTTCGCGAACATTACCGAACCGCGCAAATTCAACTCGTGCATTCGCACTTTCACATTCTTCCCCTCGGGGAAATGCGGAGAAATTTTTTAATGGCGTGCTTGTTTCTGCTGTATTGTTTACAAGTTTGTTTTTGTTCTTTGTGCACATTTTCTTGCCCCTAAATTTGTGCGTTAAACAGTACCACGTGACGGCATCTTTTTAATTTTTTCCGCTTCCCAGCTGGCGTTTGGTTGTTTAAGCGATATTTTTCGTCTCCTTTTCCTTCCAAAATTCATTTTGGAATTTGCTTTGGCTGTACCCGCATTCACCGCCCTACGATTTGGGGATTATCGCGGCTTCCACAATCACGCACGTGTTGCGCCCAGTCGTGCCTAACCCGGTGACAGCCTCATGTCGTGTCTCCCTGGAACTCAGACCCACCACGGCGACACCGGCTTCCTCCCGGCCATCGATGTTGTCTTGTCTGCACTGTGCTACGTTTGTGTGCGCATTCTTGAGATTGAACCTGATTGGTCGGTGGTGCCCCGGCTCTTCTCTTCGCTGTTGCCTTCTGTCCAGGTTGCGGAACCTACCTCTTCAATCTGAGGCTGTTGGACACGGCCTCATCTGTTAACGAGTTTGTTTAAGGGTGCTGGCCTAGTACACTGGCTACTTTTGCGGAGAACGTCCTCAATCGCCCTTGTTGCTGTCAGACAGCTATTCCGTCAATAGCGGCATCATCTTGGTGTTCCAAAGTTTTCCCTGAAAACTACTCACCTCGTTCTCGCTTACATAGGAGACCCCGTCACAACCTTTTTCTCGGAGGGGGAGAGTGTGCTAACAAAAACAAGTGGGTATGGGCAATTCCAGGCGATGGCTAAGCGCATACCGTCACCCGGGACGAGGCGACGGCGCGACGCGACAAGACATGATTACATCGCCGCCACACCGAACTAGGTGTAAGCAGCGGGACCTGGTTAGGAGCGGCCGTTCGGAGGTCGGGACTTCTAGTAAACGCGAGGTTTTCCAAGGACTCGGTTTGTCTCTATGGAACTGCGAACGGGTGCAAGAACCCCGGTAAAACCAACAAAAAAAGAAGTTTCGTTGCAATAGTCACAACACGCCTACAAGCTTTACGAAATAGAATTTGGCGTGCTAAAGTAAAAAAATATATATCTTCCGTAGTAGGAGAGGCATAAGCGCGCAAAAAAAACTTCAGTGAAGAAAAAGCGAGATCATTAAAAATACCCATACTTTGCATGCTTCAGCCTTAACCACCACAGATAAATGTGAAATTTGCGGGGCCACCTTTTTTAGATGCGAAGCATCTCTTGCTCTCGGCTCCGTCGTCCGTCTTCCGTCCATAAACATCTCTCGCCTACACTAAAAAAAAGAAACAATTAGCGGCGCCCGGTTTCGATCCCACGACTCTCAGGTCGCAACGGGAGGTACGTGACGCTCTTTCCCCTGAGCTACAAAACCAAGACAGGAGCAAGTGGTACGAACGCGCCCTATGTCCTTGAATCATTCAAACTACGCCAAAAAGCTGCGAAGTTGAACGTCAACGGAAACGAAGAACTGAAAACTTTAGAGGAGGTTGTTGAATTTTCCTCCGGAAAGCTTTGACGGGAAGTGCCACACGCCTTGCAGCTCAACCAGAGAAGAGCACGATGAGGGCGGGCAGCGGGGTAGGAACGTGAGCACGCAAGAAAGAAAGACGAGAAGCAGGAGGTGTTCGATCAGGTAACACCGGTGTTTGTCTCTCTGCTGTCTCTACATTTCGCTGTCTCTACATGGTGATTCACATTACGTTCCCATTCGTGCTCCGATAAATGAAACCACATAACCAGAGCCCAATGGAACTCATACTGAACCCCTATGATGCTTCGCATTCTCCTCACGGTTCCCCACGGGAAGATGGTGTAATTTTTTTAGCAGCGCTGCCTATGAATTTAACTCTAAATAATTGCTTATTTTTAGGAATTTCTTGTTTCAGTTTGAGTGTTTTCTTTTCTAAATAAAAACTTAGTGATTCGCGCGATTTGTATTCCAAAGAAAATCCCTTTTGTCCAGTGGGCTCTCCCACCACAAGAATAGGTAACTCATAATGTGCGGGTGAAAGGTCAAACTTCAGAATTCGCAGTCCAAAAATTATTCTACAGATAAATGTCGAGGCTTTGTTGTAGGCGGGTTCTCGTGAACTCTGTCAAGCTTTAGTGGAGCAACTCTTTGACAATGGAGTAGGCAATTCGAAGAAAATGTTAACTCTTACTTGTAGACGTCCTTCAGTACGGATAGCTATGTGAGAACAACCAATTGATGCGCTGTACTAGCCTCAAGTACAGGTATTTCAATGAGCTCGCGTTCCGTTCAGGGGGATGCACGCCGTACTGGGTTGTCCAAAGTTAAATCGCGATAACATATATTCTAACGTGGTGCATCATTTCGCGGGAGTTGTTTCTGACTAAAATATTTTTCTTTCTCGCTTTACACATAGGACTTTCAAATTCACTTAAATTTTGGCTACACACGCAAAAAAGCCCTTTGTTATTATGAAGAAACAGTTCACGCATCCGCCACGTTTTAATCCTGAGCAAATATCAGGTGCCAATTTTTCAAAATCATATTGCTAGGTAAGAAGTACAGCACCAAGGAAATGGGAAAGAGGGAAGGAGGATAAGGGTTTTGATGAAGGAGGATTGTGCCACAAGTCTGAGGAATAATTTCGGAGAAGCATGACAAGCATTTTTAACCTGGTGAAAGCTACTCCAATAATGAATGCGATTGTGTTTCTGTGTCTTTGCTTGAAAAGCGTGGTGGTAGAACTGCTGTTGTATTATATTCGAACTTATTGTACGAAATCATTCCAGATTTAGAGAATCTGGAGAGTAGCTGTGAATTCCTCGCTATCTATGGCGATTATACCTGGTTCCCTCTTACGTACCGGGCCCTCGTGGATTTATGTAGGAGTTTCTCAGTCGGATATTTTATTGAAATCGCAAGGGCGGCGCACTGAGAGCATGATCATGAAGCGCAAAATAATAGCAGCTGCGGAAGGCGAAATTACCATGGGGGCATCCGCTGAAGGCTCCTCCGTGTACAGAGGCACAATTAGAGCCCATTCAATCATCTTGTACGTGATGAAAGGTATTAAAATAAAAAAAACACAGAAAGTAAGACTATATGGCAAAACTTGTAACTACAGTGTTAAAGATCATACAATTGCACAGCGAATGAACAGTCCATATATATTCCTTTCACTCTGGATGATCCCAGGAGAGGAATTCGTGAAATCAATACACACAATAAAATCAACACATTTTAAGAACGGTGAGAAGTGAAATTAAAATTCGAATCATTATCATCACCATCAACCCCCTTTTTAAGGCTAGTGATGACGAATGCCCGTCCTACTGTTGTCCCCCCCACGCTTCTATTTTTCACAGTCACGGTCCATTGGTTGCCTCCGAGTTTTTTATTTAGTCTCGCTGTGGAGCGAATGGCCTTCCTCTACTAGTTTTGTCTCTCCTCCTCCATTCCAATAAAATAGTTCTGCAACCGTTGTTACTTTGCGGTACTTCATGACGAGCCAAAGACCACTTCTTTTTTTCTAAATTGAACTATAATTTTTTTACCCGAGTTTGCTCCCTAATCCACGTTGCTCATTTTCTGTCCCTTTGGTTTACCCTAACATTATTCGCTCCATTCCGCGCTGGGCGTACCTAAGTTTGCCTTGAATTTGTTAAGTAATCGCCAAGTTTCCGTCCGGATGCCATCACCAGTAGGAAGTATAGACTGAAGGCGTCTCGTTTTAGGGATCGGGAAGAATAATTTTTATTAGTTGTATGTGCTTGCAACGGCCCTCCAACAGAATTGTCTCTGCGCCGGAGTTCTTTATTCTGTTGGGGGTTAGCACTGACTATCTGGGCACGGTAGTCATATACTTTTACTTGTTTCGGAGTTTTTTTACTTCATCTAAAAAAACCCGATAAGCAAGGGTATTCCTCATTATTTAGAGTTAATTATTTTCATCCTAAGTGCCGCGCTGAAACCGAACCGTAATCTTCTTTTTCTGATCCTCAATTATTGTTGTAGATTATCAAATTCACTGACCAAGACCATGTGGTCTCGAAACCTAAATACCCAAGCATTCCAGGTTTATTTACAAACATAACGTTTCCTGTCGAGCTTTCTGAATACACCGTACCGTTTGGCTGTGAATAATTGTTTTGGGCATGTTATCTCCTTGCCACACCTCCATTAAATCATCAATTTGTTTCTTTGCTTGTGAAGCATTATCGTGCCCATGCATTCCTCATATATGCCGTCTGGGAGTCGTAAAGAGGTCCCCTCTATTCCTTATCCTACGAGGCATGCATCACTGCGACGGTCTTTACTGAATAAAACACTTTTCAGTGAGTATCGTTGTCATGTAAAGCCGCATTGCGTATTTTTTAAATACTTGTTTGATGACACGATGGTGATTCATTGTAGAGTAGTAGTTTTCGCACCCAGCCTGTTCTCTGGCTTGTGCACGTCTAGGCTCCCGCTTATGTGGTTAACTATGAACTTAGTAAAGCGCTTGTATAGAAGCCACAGAAGGCTTCTATACCGGTAGCTTTTGAGAAATATATTGTCTCCCTTCTTGTGAATTATTACTATGTTGGTGTGTTTGCAGGCTTTAGGTACATTTAACGTCGTTAAATATTCGAAGAATAGTTTAGCTAGCCTTAGGAGTAATATACTTTCTACCTCCTTTAGAAGGTCCATGGTTAGGCCTTCGTTTCGTGCAGCGTTACCACTTTTCATACAATTAATAGCATTTTCTACTTTTCAGTTATTCACTGGCGGAACATCGCAAGCGAATCTTGTAGGTTCAGTTGTTTCCGCTCGTGAAACACCGCTGGCGGATAACCTGGAGTAGAATCTTTTCGCTATTTTTGTTACCTTGTTCATATTTGCGTACTTTTACCTGATACATTCCAACGTGCATACCTTCTGTCTCTGTCACAAGCCAGTTTCATAACCTGGAGTAGAATCTTTTCGCTATTTTTGTTACCTTGTTCATATTTGCGTACTTTTACCTGATACATTCCAACGTGCATACCTTCTGTCTCTGTCACAAGCCAGTTTCATGTTTGTTACCTTCAAGGTTACTTCTATTTCCAACGTTTTCTTGAAGACTGCCAAATGGTAGATCCGAATGCCATTTTTTTACTTGTGTTAATTCTTTTAGAAATCTACGCTAAATATTTTGATCAACAGTGCTCGCAAAAAAATTATGATGGTACGCTTCAAAAAAGCTGCATCATTTTTAATCAGTTTTCCGGTATGTTTTCTACATTTTGTTCCTTTAATAGCCGCTGCTTGCTCTGTGATTGTTGCTGTTAAATTCTGATTTATGCTGTCAACACTGTCTTTAATCCCACAGATTAAAAGGGCTGATTGGTTCTGAGGGATTTTTTAAACCTCCCCATACTGTGTCTGACTCACTTTACGCTAAACGAATTACTCTTTAACAGTGTCCTTCTTTCCGTTTTGAGATTCAGAAATACTTATCATATACCATCCTATGGCCACTGCACCGAGTCGCGCTAAAACCTCCACGCCTTGCACAATACCTCGTTGTCACTTAAAATGAACTCAATTTCGTTTTTGTCACCCCATCCAGACATTTTTGTGTTCATGTCTTGCTCTTTTGCTTCAGGAAGAATTTGTTTATTAGCCTCAGCCTATTACTCTCTGCATAATTTGCCAGAGAGGCTGTTTGACTGTTGGGAGTGCATATTGTCTAATATCCTGCTGAAATTTCGCCTTCCGTTTGCGCCTACTTATTCTTTCAAACCCCCTTTACGATTTGAACTGTGTTGCTCCCTTATTCATTGCTCGCTCGATGTCTTCATAGAAACTATCTGGGGCCTCATCACCTTAGCTAGCTCTTAATGCATACCTTTGTACTTTCTTTACCCTGTATCGTTTATTTAGCTTGATCAGAACGAATGCGACCCTTTAGTAAAAACTGAAGAACGCTTCCATGTTCCCTACCTCCCGGCAAACAAAAACAATTCACGCATCTCTCCGTAGACGAGCGGGCGGAGCACTGCGGATCGTTATTACCGTAAATCACCGGTGACATTGGCCCGCTGATTGGCGCCCATTACCGATTGACACCGGTACCGATTGGCGCCGCTGCAGCCGCTCCTGCTCTTCTCGGAACTGAGGTAGCATGCCCACCCACACAATGGTGCCATATCTCTTTCGAACTTATCGACGGTGTGCAATCGACACATTGTGTTCGGGAGTGATAGCAAAGTCACTGCCCTAGCTGTGGTTGAAATAAAATGCAGCTGCGCCTTGTTGTAAGCCATGTAAACCCCGTCGGATCACTTCGAGGGCTACAAAGAAAGATTAAACTTTGTAATTTAATCTTTAGTGATCGCGCTGTGGGTATCTCTAACGCGAAAATGGCTAACTGAAAGTAAAAAATCGCTTCTTTTGGCCGGAATCCCGGGGCCGTCGCAATAATATTCGGGCATCTATCCGACTGCTTCATTTCGACTTGGTGGAAGCGGTTTGGAAAATTGAGACTACTAAAAAAATTGCCCCCACCTCCCCGAAGGAAATCGTGAGGAAGTGCGAATGCATTTCTTGCGCCGAGAGTACACGGCGTAGTAATTCTGCCATCGCCTTGAGAGGCGCCCAGCCAGCGAACGGTCGAGAGTGAGGCGCGCCTTAGGCATCGTCACGTGGCGACGTGGCGCGGCGCGCCGTCGCGCGAGCGCCCTCGAGCGTCGGAATGCCGAGCCGACGAGCAAGCGCCCTCACGCGGACGGAACGGGAAGCGCCGCCCGCAGCTACGCCGAGCAGGAGACCGTTGCTACGCCGAGACCGTGCTACGCACGCTCTCTCTCCTCCTCCGCGCCATTGCTAGGGGCGAGGAGGACGCGATAACACCGGTTGCTGAGCTGCGGTGGACGGACGTTGGACGAGTGATTCAGGGTCGCTTAAGAAGTGCATTCGCACTTAAATATCCGCCATGAGAAAGCTTCGCGCTCAAACCATCGTTGTCGTTTCATGGAAGTGTGCATAAATCTTCAGTAGAGCGAATGCTATCTCAGTGGGACCGATCGCGTGCTCTCAAAAATCTAGTGCATTTCCCGATACATCGGTCGGTAGACCACAAATCTCTGATAAGATTTTTTGACCGATGGCGCATGCGTGAAATGGTGCTTCCAGTGTGTCGAAGCGGTTACTTGAATATCTGCAAAAAAATTACACCATCTTCCCACGGGGAACCATGAGGAGGAGGCGTAGCAGCATAGGGGTTCCGTGCAAGTTCCATTGTGTTGCCGTTATGTTGTTTCATTTACCGCACCCGAATGGGAGCGTAGTGTGAACCCCCATGTAGAGACAGAGAAGTGTAGAGAAATGTAGAAACAACGAGAATTACCGACACCGGGGTTACCTGATCGAACACCTCCTGGTTCTCGTCTTTCTTTATTGCCTGCTCACGCTCCTACCCCGCTGCCTGCCCTTTTCATCCTATTCTGTGGTTGAGCTGCAAGGCGCGTGGCGCTTCCCGCCACAGCTTTCCCACGGGAAATTCAACATCCTCCTCTAAAGTTTTTAGTTCGTGGTTTCCGTTGATTATCAGCTTCGCATGCCTTCGTTATATCAGTAGCTTCTTGACGTAGTTTGAATGAGTCAAGGACATAAGGCGCGTTCGTAGAGTCATGGGACCGAAAGCGGTTGCCGCTAACTATTTCTTTTTTTATAGTGTAGCGGAGAGGTGCTGCCGGACGGACGACGTCCGACGGAGCCGAGAGCAAGAGATGCTTGGCATCTAAAAATACGATTCTCGGTAAGACGATACATGCGTATATAACGAAAGAATGCAATAGTATACATTTCTGTTATACACTTTGTATCCTTATACATTTACATCGTTATATACGCATTTACGTATTGTGCGAAAAAGTGTCTCATGCGGTCGTTATTTGCTTGAAAATTGCGTTCTTAAATTTTAAATTATCGATTGGACGCACTTTTAGCGAATTTTTTGAAGCACCTTTGGCGCAGTTGTGATGTAACGAAGCTTTCGCGCTGCTCTCAACTTTCTTTAGGATAGAATAGAAAATTTTTTATTAGCAGATAATAAGTAGTATGGTATCCTCATGTGAGTGAGTGAGCGATTCTGGTACGCTCATTTTGTTGGCAATGGCATAGAGTTTCATTGTATGATATACTAAAGGGAACTCTGGCGCAATTGTCTACGCGAGCGTACTTCAGTGAGCGTTTCTCCATTTACTGGGGACGAAGGTTCCACCTGTCCTTAGCGTGGTTATTTACAGGCTATTAAGTTGCCTCTGGCTGCAAAAGTGCAGCAATTTTATTGTAAAGGAATATTAAAATGTGGGGACTAATCAGACAGTTTTAGTTTTACGTATGTCGTAGCTTGTAGAGCTTGAGCTTTAATGGGTGACCAGTGCGCATGTTGATAACGAATAACGAAACGGTCTGCGTGAGTCTTGCGAACGTTCTTGAGATCCGAATTTTAATGTCGCGGTTCTTAGGTTTCTTACGTACGTACAATCGACCATCATGGAGGCGCTCTGCCCTCGCGCTTCGCAGCGATATGAGCTTCGTCGCTGATCCCTCAATGCGATATCGTGGTCTAAGCTGTTGATTTCGCCATCAAATTGCCCATTCTAAACCCTCGCCTAAACTTTCATGCGCCAAAGAGGTTTTGTTTTATAGATAGAAGGGCGCCTTTGAAGCTGTTAAGCCTCACCAAACGACGTTTTTTTTTGTCATAGCTATGGCCTCGGTAGATCACGAGCTGCCTTTTTCATCGTAGGCGCAACCAGCCCCTCGCGGGTTCGCAGCGGGAAATGAGCCTTGGGGTGGCTGATTCCTGTAATTTGCGAAAAATCGTGGAACAAAAGCTGTTTTAAAAATTTGCCACAAATTGTCCATTCAAAACCCTTAAAAAATTTTTCATGCGCCAAAAAAAGAATGTTTTGTTTTGGTTAGAAAAAAAAGTCAGGGGTTTAAAAAGGGGGGTTGAGCCTCGCCCGCGCTTTTTTGCTGCATGGCCAACGGTAGGATCACGACGGTTACAGCATTTGAACTGTACCCCGGGGAATCGTATTCGCGGTAAAGCCAACCCCTACGTGGGTTTTTTACGTTTTCTAGGAACGGGTAACCGCCGGGTTTAAGGCCTTTGGGTGGGCTGCGAGTCCCCTGTCATCGTTTGCGGTGAACCACTAATGGCGAAACTCCAAGCGGGCCTATTGTGAAAAATAACTTGCCAAGATTTATCCCATAAATTTAAAAACTTTATGAGGGGAAAAGTAAAAAAATGTTGCTTTCCCCGTAGCCGCGGCGAGCCACCCACGGAAGCCCGGGGGTTTTAGGAAAAGGGGGGTACCCCGCGGAACGCGCCGCGCCAGGGGGCTGAGAGAGGCACCAACGGAATGCGACACGGCGACGGAGCTGCACCGATGAGAGAGAACTGTACGCCCCATGGGCAAGATCGCGGTTCAGCTCGGGTGGAAGGCCCTGTCCAAACCATGACGTCCGTCGCTTAGGAGCGGTGCGGGAGGGCGGTAACCCACGGCGGGATGAGGGCCTTCCCGGGGGTGAAGTGAGTGCCCGTTCAGCTTTCCCCGGTTGCTAGAATGGCAAAAACGTCCAAGCCGGCGAGGGTATTGGGGTCGCAAAGGGCCAGAAAAAAGCGAAGTGCCAAGTGGACGCCAACGAGGCGATCCGACACCTTCAATTTTGGCCGAAGAATCTACCACTTTCACTTCCATGCGACGGGTCAGAGAATTATATCAAATGTATCGGGGTCAGGCACGTACACAGGATTTTTTTTCGGGGAGGTGGTGGCGGGGCCCAACCCAAGGTAACTTTTCTATGCAAATTAGGGGAGGGGGCGAGGGTACCCGCCGTTACTAGTACAAACACGATGAACGCACAGCGTTTACCTTAAAGGCGGTGAAACCTGCGTAGAGAAATGAAATTAAGTGTATTCGCCCTTTTCATGGAGGCGAAAAGCGAAATCACTCGTATGTTCGAGATTTCTGCGCACGTTAAAGATCCCTACGCGAAGTTTGTAAAATTAAAAAAAGAATGGCTGTAACTAAAATACTTCCAGGAATATATACCCGTACTGCACAGTAACTATACATTCCCTCTGCTAATGTTAAGGCATATTTCCGGATTATCCCACAGGTTATACGCAATCGAAGGCGGCAGAAACGGAAGTGCATGTAGGCACTCGAGAGTTCAGATCTTCGTGGCAAACCTATTGCGCGTCCCTATATTTCTCCAAACAAAACCTGTAGCTATACCAGTTATGAAGAAAGGAAACAAAATACTAGGTAAGTCGGAGATGTCATACGCCTAATTCTGTGTGTTATTACCCTAAACACTCTCAGAGTTCGATGTTTAACGGTCTGCCATTCAAAACACTAATGATTCAGGCCTCGGAAATTGCAGTATCGAGACGCACTGGACTGCTGTAAAAGTAGACAAAAAACAAGGTGGCAAGCGCCAGCGCGTCAGCGCATACCTATGGAAGTTTTGTAAAGAACCTTGTTATTTCAAGGGATGCGCCTTGTAGCTTCCTCGGCGTCGCAGCGTAGCTTGTCCTGCAAGGCGGGAACGAGCTTTTCCTCTGTCCTCTCGTTCGGCCCGTTGGTGAAGTAAACCAGAAACGGAAAAAATGGTTCCGGAAAAAATGGTTCCCGGAGAAAATGGTCCCGGAAAATATGGTTCCGGAAAAAATGGTCCCAGTGACCATCTAGAAAAAAATGGTCCCATGGCCCAGCCAACGTGTTTCCTTTCAAGTTAGTCCGATCTGAACTTTGTTGCGGTTTGATTTTGTCCCTTTGCGTTTTAGCTAAAGGTTTGAGAAAGATAGAGTGCTTTATATTCCTATTAGGGGCCCAAATTAAAGCCTTTGGAGGCTAAAATCTAACAAACAACATTGGGTAGACATACAGACGGACGGACAGACGCTTTGAATGGATGGATGGATGGATGGATGGATGGATGGGTGGATGGATGGGGATTGGATGGATGGAGGATGGGGGATTTGGGAAAATAAACATTTTAATGCAAGTAATTGAATTAAAACCGCACAAGAAACTGCGAGGCCTGTAACCGTCGGTTTAGTAGCTTGTCGAACACAGCCATCTCAGTGTCTGGAAGGTCACAGAAGCTCTACGCTGCGAGGTTTCGTCAGTATCGGAGAAATTTGCACAAAAAGCCGTGGGAGCTCCATCAAAGAAGCGCACAGCGTCGTCCCTGGTCTAGGACATTTTGGTGCAAGGCATATCGGTGCAGGACGTTTCGGTGCAGACATTTTGGTGTACGGATATTTCGGTGTACGTACATATCGGTGTATGGATACCGTTTCGCTGCACGGACACCTCCATGCGCAAACATTTCGGCGACCGAATTATAGTGTGCTGGCTTGTTTGAAACAGCCATTATATTTTTATTTTCGCTTAACATGGGTTATAGACAACCATCTAGCGCAGCACTTGCGTTTTTAGATTGGTGCCGTCTTCAACTTTTTCCGGATATTTTTAGAAACTGAACGTTTCAATATTTTTCTTCAATACCTCGTCCATTTTAGCAAGACCAACGTTCTTGGTTCGATTAACCGGCTTTACTCGAACAATGCTTTTTCGTGCCTTGGATTCGCGACCAATTTTTCCGGGACCATTTTTTCCTACCTTGGATTTGGGACCACTTTTTCCAGGACCATTTCTTCCGGGACCATTTTTTCCAGGACCATTTTTTCCTACACCCTTCCAACCCGAAGTAAACTCGTTGCTCTCTGCTGACACTTTGACGATACTCCAACATCGCGAGACTAAGCTATTTTTATGCGCCTCGTATTTTCATCATATGTGCCCGGGGTTTATAACCTCTCTTATGCAAACACACGGTTCGCAGTCCAATTTTGAAGCCGAAATTTCCCTAGGTCAAAGCCTGGTTGGTGTCCGTCGAGATGTCCGGCCCGGGTTCATTTTCACGTATCATCCGCTGCAGACCCGTCTCTCTCATGTTGACCAATGGCAGCCTTGACTCCGTGCCCTTCCCAGCTCAAGCCCTGTGTTCTCGAGGTCTGTTCATAGAAATGCAGCTCGGGGTCCGTAAACCCGCCAGTAAAGTTTGGTTCGTTGTTGAGGTGGGTGGTTTCGTCGTGGAGGATGGTGAAGGACCCGATGACGAGACGAGGCAAGTAGGTGATGAAGAAAAAGTCTATTTACACTTATTTATAGGAGACGTCGAAGCATGAACGTAAGATAAAAAAAGACAATGGAAACTGGGTTACAATTAAAAGGTGCCACAGCGCACAAAAAGGGTATCGCTGCATGATGCCTGATGGGGGCCCGGGGGCCAAAAAGGGAGCCGAACCGCCGCGCGGTTGGAGAGAAACTCGTGGAGCTCTGGCGCCTAGAAACTGCCACGGGAGCAAGACTTGATGCGACCACTCTTGGCCGCAGCCCCGGGCAAAGTCAGCAAAATTACGCATGCAGTCGCAAGCCAAGCCACCCACGCACAGCAACACACATACCGATTAAGATTTTGACCCCTGCCCCCCGACGGTCGGGAGGAGACGAGTCTTCCCAAAAGCGGCGTAGAAGGTTGCCGTCCCAAAGGGCTGCCATTCCGCCGTCGGCTTGGGGGACACGGCAAAGCGACAACAAGGAAGCAGGGTCATCGCCCCGACGGGGGGCACTGGCGCTTGCATCGCTACACGCCGTTGTGCACAGCAGCCATTAACCACAATGGCTGTCAATCAACAGTGCCGCTTTCACTATCTCTAGTTGTCCAAAGGAATGCCCCTGGTGTCTCTTGCTGCCGTACAACTGCGATGCGCGCCTTCACTTTGTCACCCTGCCATCGCTGGGCTCGGTAACGTTCTTGCGCTTCCTTTTTGAGCGATCCTTCTTGTCCAGACGTACGCGCCGACTGTAGAACAGGGTATTCGTACTCCCACGGTAGCTTTCCCTAAGCGGGCGTAATTTTTGAGAGAGAAAAACACTTTATTGGTGAGACACCGGGTTCAGGTTGGGGGGGTGGCCTCAGCCCAGATGGCCGAAGCGACCTGTAGTGCCCGTTGCGTCAGGGTCCGTTGATCCACGAGGCAAGAGCTACCCAAGGCCTGCTCCCAGTGGGTGGGGGTGGGGAAGGGGGGGTAGGGGTCCGCGGGGCACTCGCATAAAGAGTGGTACAGCGTGTCGAGGTTGCGGCATCTCGGACACTCTGCGGAGAGGAAAAGATGTGGGTGGGAGTGCTGTAATTGCGTGCGATGGGGAAAGGAGTGGGTTTGTAGGGTGCGCCACATCTGTGCTTCCTCTATCGTAAGTTCGGCGTTGGGTGTGGGTAGTGTTCTGCGGGTGAGGCGGTAGTGTTGTGTGATGTCTCGGTATGTGGTGAGGGCGTACCCAGTGACGTCGACTGCTCCATGCGTAAGACCAAGAGGAGTGCTCGCCCGGGGTATTAATGCTCGGGCCTGCTGATTAGCCACCTCGTTGGTTCCCACGCCAGTGTGAGCCGGGGTCCACAGCAACATCACGGGCTGGTCGGGAGGTTTTTTTGGAGAATTTTTAGTGCCGAGGCTGAGATGTTGCCCTTCTCATAGTTGCGAAGCGCCTGCTGTGAATCCGATAGCACGAGGTCGGTGTTGGCGTCTTGGTTATGGCGAGAGCCAGGGCTGTTTCTTCTGCAGTGGTGGGGTTTGCCGTACAGATGGAGGCTTTGATTGCTGGTTGCGGTTCTGTGGCGGAGGCGATGCCTGCGATTGCGAAGGCTGCTCTGTCGGGGTACCGTGCCGCATCCACATACACGGTGTGTTTGTCTGGTGGATAGTGCTGCGAGTGGTAATGCGCGCGTGCCTCTCTTCTTCCCGCGTGGAAGGTCGGGTGCATGTTTCTTGGGACGGGTTTGACCTTGATTAGGGCTCGTATGTGTCTTGGTATCTTGGCCGCAGCGGAGTCGGTGTTGGGCGGTTCTATTTGGATCCGCTGCAGTATGTACCTTCCCGTCGTGGTCTGCGCCAGCCTGTGTATCTGTGCCGTGCGATGGGCATCGATTATCTCGTCTACGGTGTTGTGGATGCCCAGTTTTGCAAGTCTGGTTGTTGGAGCGGAGTGCGGAATGTGCAGGGCCGTGCGATGGGCTCTCCGAAGTAGCGCGTCGAGCGAGTCTTTGGTAGATTGGGTTAGATTCACATAAGGCAGGTGATAAGTGAATCTGCTGACTACGAAGCCCTGTACGATCCTTAGCCTTTCTTCCTCTGTGAGGCCATGTTGCCTCGAGGTGATTCTTTTTAGCATGGAAATTGTTTGTAGCGTATGTGACCTTAGGACGCGTACTGTCTCGGTTGTCCCTATATTGGCCTGTATCCTCAGTCCTAGTATTTTTAAGGTCGAGACAATGGGTATGCTTTGCCCTCCGATGTCGACTTTGATGGGCGGTTGGGTGGCCGGTTTCGTCCTGGGGGGATGAAGGATCATAAGTTCGGATTTGGTAGTCGAGTACATGAGGCCCGCTTTGGTTGCGTGTTCCGCGATTACTTCGGCGCCTTTCCTTAGCGTCTGTTCGATGTCGGCGTCGCTGCCCCGGTTGACCCAGAGGGTGATATCGTCTGCGTATATCGTTGATCTTAGTTTTGGGATGGTAAAAAGTGCGCTGACCATCAGTCGAATTGCGAGATTGAAGAGTAAAGGCGAGATTACGGCTCCCTGGGGCGTCCCCTTGTTTGGCATCTTGAAGATTTGTGTTTGGGACGTTCCTAGTTTCATCTTGGCTGTCCGGCCTGTGAGGAAGGATTTTACATAGGCGAATGTTCTTGCTCCAAGCCCGAGCGTCGAGATTTCTGTTAGTATTGCCTCGTGTGATACGTTATCAAAGGCTTTGTGGAGGTCAATGGCTAAAATGGCCGCGTTGTCTTTTTTCGGTGGGTGGTGCAGTAAATCGTGTTGAATTTGTATAAGTGCGTCCTGAGTGGAGAGCCTTGGTCTGAAGCCGACTTGGTTGTGTGGTAGCATGTCGTTCGTCTCGAGGTAGTCTACTATGCGTGCGTTCACGACTTGCTCCATGAGTTTCCCCACACACGACGTAAGCGATATTGGTCGGAGGTTTTCAATTTTGATTGGCTTGCCTGGCTTGGGAATGAGTGAAATGTTTGCGTGCTTCCAATCGGGCGGCACTTCCCCTTCTCGCCACACCTTGTTAAAGTAGGCTGTCAGGGTCTCAGTCGCTGTCTCTTCAAGATGTCGTAATATCTTGTTGGATATCTTGTCTTCTCCAGGTGAGGTCGCTCTTCTGAGCGTTCTGATGGCGGCGTGCACCTCTTCGAATGTGAATTCGGCGTCTAGTATTTCGTTGCTCGCGCCCATATAATGCGCAGGTGGGGAGCGCGTATTATCACTTTGGGTTGCGTATAGCTTTATGAGCTCACCATGCATTTGCAGCTCCGTGCCCTCGTAATCTTGTATAAGCTTGGTGATCTTCTTAGCAGATTCTGTCTTGTTGTTGCTGGGGTCGATTAATTTCCATAGGATCGCCCACGTGCGCTTCATCGATAGTGTGCCGCGCATTTCGTCGCACGCTTGGAGCCACTGCATTCGCGTCAGGTAGTCTGCGTGTTTGGCTATTGCTGTTTTGAGGTTCTGTAGTTTTATTGTTAGTGTTTTCCTATGCCGGTGTTTTTTCCATCGCGCTTCGATACTGCGATATGCGTCCCACATGTGCTGTAGCTTAGAATCAACATACGGTGCCGGAACTATGGGGTCTATTGGTGCATCGCTGTCTTCTTTGCACTTCAAAATGGTTTGCATCCATTCTCTGATGTTGCTTTCTGTAATTTCCTTGGGCGGTTCCACTTGCGTACATTTCTGTCT
The DNA here is from genome assembly GCA_013339765.2 of Haemaphysalis longicornis. Taxonomy (NCBI): domain Eukaryota; kingdom Metazoa; phylum Arthropoda; class Arachnida; order Ixodida; family Ixodidae; genus Haemaphysalis; species Haemaphysalis longicornis. The sequence goes on along the minus strand of CM023448.1, from coordinate 12,627,743 downwards.
AACAGATCCCAGTTGGTGAGGGATTTCCTGGGTGGCTCTTGTGCCAGCCGCGTCTTGTAGTTGGCTTCGAATTCTATTACATAATGGTCGCTCCCAAAGTTTTGAGAAGAGACCCCCCATTTTCCCGCTATTACGTTGTGTGTTAGGGTTAGTTCAGGGGTTGTGTCTCTTTGTACGCTATTTCCGATGCGGGTCGGTGCTCCTGGTGTATTGTGTAGGGTGAGACCCAAAGCCTGGATTGATTCTTCCAATTTCCTTCCCTTACTTGTTGTCTTGTGGTATGCCCATGCCTCGTGTGGAGCGTTGAAGTCGCCTACTATTATCAAGGGTTGGCGTCCGGCTATTTTCAAGGCTTGGAGGGGTTTGAAGTTGTGGGTCGTCTGCTTTGGTGGGCTGTAAATGTTGAGCACGTGGAGAGGCTGCTGTCTCTTCTTGACTGGCAATAGAGGTATAAATACGTGCGGTATATTTGTGTTGGTTATTTCGCTAGCGGATGTGCATATGTTTCTGTTGACCAGTGTAGCTAGCTGTGGGTGTTCGGGGTGTGTGTACGCTGCATAGTTAAGAAGCTTGGTGTTGGATCCTGTCTTCTCTAAGGCTATGACGTCGGGTTGATTATCTAGCGTGGACAAGTGGGCTTGCAGTTGGCTTCTCCTGGCTCTGTAGCCTCTGCAATTCCATTGCCATATGGTGATGTGTCTAGAAGTCGGCATCTTGCTCGATATCTATTGGTACAGGGGTCGTGCTCGCCTGGTCGGTTAAGTTGCTTGCCGGTGCCTTCGCGCTCGACAGGCTTCGAAATAGTTCCGCTCGCAGGGCCGTAATGGATTCTTTTAGTGTGGCGTTGAGTGACTGAAGCATTTCTTGTTTCAGTTCTTGCATGTCTACACTGCCCATGTTGTCGTCGGACTTGAGGTTAGTTGCCGGCTTTCTGGTGTTCTTGCGCTTAAGCGGTGGCGGGTGGGTTCTGTCTCCGCGGCATTGTGGGTTGTTAGCTTCGATATCTGAGGTTTAAGGTTGCTGTTTTCTGCCCTAAGTTGGGCGTTCTCGCTTCTAAGTAGCGCTATGTCGGCTGCATATTTTGCATCTCTTTTAGAATTAGATCCAGTTTGCTGTCCTGAGATGTAGGAGATGTAGTATGTATGGGAGGAGGGGTGAAGTTGGGAGCGAAAAGGCCTTGGGTACTCGCCTTTGCTGGTGTTGCCGTTGTTGCGGTGCCGGTCGTTCCTGGGAGAACTTGGATGTAAGTCCGCGGTTGCCCCAGTGGCAGCAGCTGCTTCCCCTGTGTCGTCTTCTCGGGGGGTTTGGTAGGCTTGTGGTTGCGGTTCCCCTCCGTCTGGTGTGGTTTTCCTTGGCTGTTGCTGCTCTGTTGACTGTTGGTTGGTACATTCGGTGCCTCGCTCTTGGTGTGTGGTTGTCGACGCCTTGGTTGGAAGCGGCGGGGGCAACCCGCGGCTCCCGTTGGGTGGGCCTCTCCGCACGAGATGCAGTTCGGTTTGCACAAGTGCTGTTCCGGGGCTTGCGCTAGGCCGCAAGCGGCGCATCTTTGGGTAGGTGGTTGATTGGGGCAGACGTCTTTTCGATGGCCCGGCTGCCAACAGTTGAAGCACGCCTCTGATTTTCTCTTGAACGGGTAGCATCGGAGGGTGGCCGCCCTGTAGCGGACCCAGAATGGCACATGGGGTCCCTAGAATAGCACTTGCACTAGGGTGGAGTTCCGCAGCCGCTTGGCGTCTAGTATGTGGGGGTCGCGGTTGTAGGCTGTCAGGCTGCGCATAATTTCTTCTGGAGTGTCGTTTTCTGGCACGGTAAATATTACTCCAACCGCGGTATCGGATGGCGGGGGGATGTGGTTGCACAGGGTGTACGTGCCGTTGGGCAGTTGAAGTTGGGTCATGCCGAGGTACTTGAGAGCTCTCTCCTCAGAGGGGGTGCTGACAATGATGAAGTTTGATTTGTGATGGATTCTCACTTGGTCCTCGTTGGGTAGTTCTACGCCGGCCTGCATCAAAACGTAGTCCGCTAGCGTGGCGGCCGGGATCGTGTGGAGGTCCAGTCCACCTTGAGGGCGGAGGATGATCTTCACATCATCGTCAGGCAGTGGGCTCTCTGGAGGCGGGGGTCTTGGTCTTCTCCTCTGTTGCGGGAGGCGTCGTCCTTTGACAAGCTCGTTATGCGTCGCCGGTTGTCGGGAGAGGTTCTTGATCTTGTGGCGGATCTGCTGACAGTCGGGCTTGAGCAGCTCCGCAGGGTCTATTGCTGATCCCTCCACGGAAATTTCCATTCTGAGGGGAACTTGGCTCGCGCCCGTTGGGCCTGGCTGCTCAGCGTGGCACGTGCTCATGCGGCGCGATGAGGGCCGCGGGCATGCAAGTGTTCCCAAACCTGGCGGGAGTAGGAGAGCAGGAACGCTCCTCGGTGGAACACTTGTTAGGGTTAGCGCAGCGGCTTGGCGGGGCCTTGCGCTTGATCGTTACTGGCGTGAGGAATATTGGAAAACTCACTCCAAGAGGTCTTGGTACGTCGCTGATCGTTAACTGCTGCTCTGGTATCATCTGTTGGTGGCTGGGTCCGCCTTTTTCGGTTCTGTGGTCCTTCAAAGACGGAGCTGACGTGATGAGGGTCTGTCCATCACGGCCACCTGGTGGCGAAAAAAAAACCGTAATTTTTGAGACGCCGGGCGATGCGGTCAAGCATCCCCTTGCGCCACTCCGCTCGTCGCCATCAGGTTCCAAGCCCTATTCTATCCCACCAAAACATCTACTGCATGACTCGAAAGCATACCGGACCCCCCGCCCTCTCTCTCTCTCTCACACACACACACACACACACACACACCACACACACACACAACACAACACACACACACACACACACACACACACACACACACACACACACACACACACACACGCACGCACACGCACGCACACACGCACACATGTACACACGCACATGCCTGGCCAAAGAATATTAGGTGTTAGTGAGTGCTCCAACGATGCTCGAAGTGCAAGGGAGTGCTGAACCAGCATCAAATATGGGGCAAGTGCAAACAAAGGACTACGAGAAGAAATCGTCGTAGGTTTTGCGGAACGAGAAGACGATACCACCCTCACCGCATTCATCGAGCTCCACGTGGGACGCCGTCGAAAGGGTGACCAGCAAGCCCACAACAAAGGATCAACCCAGGCGACACACGAACACAACGCCGCCCATGAATCCACGACTGGCAACCTAGGGATCGTCTGATCAGCTTGGACCCGTACCGGCAAGAAATAATAAAATCAAGCTTTCATTCATGGACTAATTCCAAGCTCCAAACTCACTTCTCTTTACCGAACCTGTACATGTATGTATATCGAACAACTAATGACACTATCTCGAATGGGGCCCAATAAAGTCTGTCGTAGCCACCGGCGCCTAGTCCTTTCTGCTTAAATTTTGGCGTGGGATTACTACTCAGTCCTTCACCACGTGCATATTTGGCCAATGCTTCAGGCAACCTGTTGGCCAGCCCTACAATGCTGATAAAGAGAATTTATTAAACACAGGTTACAGCTAGGACCCGCTGTAGTTAGCTACTACACGGGTCGACAGAGCACAGGATTTACGTAATGTGCCACAGAGGAAAGGAAGTGAAGATCACTGAGTTCACAAAACAACTAGTACACCGCACCGAAGGTCCTTTACAATAATGTCCGAGGCACGAGACTCAGACACCATAGTTCACGCGTGGGAGTGAACATAAAAACCACAGCAGTTCACACACATCCGTTCTATGTCCGTACAGAGATGCATGCGCAGCCAGGCTGCCTAAACTGCGCCTTGGCCTCAAACATACAACTCCTTTCAGCACGCAAGTTTCACCTTATTAATAAGGCACGACACACCATTGCACGGTGTTATTGGCAACCTTGATGAAGCGGGTAGACCAACGCATGAGAAAAGATTCTTCACCCAGCGCCACCAGCTCATGCTGCAGATGCTCTATGGCCATTTTTCGAACACGCCACAACAGGGGATACATGGCACGCTGTGGTCGTGCCTGCAAGGCGGCTACACCTCGCTGGCGCCACACAACAAAGGCACCCACACACAGCAGACAGCTGACAAATGGGTTTGTCTTTCGATTTCGTGTGGGCTCCCAGCCTAAGCTCAAACATTCTGCTGAGTAAAACCCAGAATGTGGCGGCCATACGACACTCAAAAAGAGCATGCTCTAGCGTCTCAGTGCGTCCGCATTGCGGGCACCGGGCAGAGCGAACCACACCAAATGCTGCAAGGCGGTCACACGTCGGCAGGGCCCTCCAGCCACGCAGCCACCCGAAATCACGAACGTCTGCAGGAAGCACCGCTGACGTTAACTGTTTCCAGCGGGCCCCGGAAGACTTCTCTTTTTGCCGATCATTCAGTTGCCCAATAGCCAATTTCTCGCATATATCAGTCGCAGATGAGGCTCTAATATCCAAATCTGGGTTGGCCGACTGAAAGCCTCTAAGTGTTTTAGCAACGTACCTATAGAAAGCTGGCGGCTGCACGGCTGTAGGTCCGGTAATGGGCTCATCATAAAACAACAAGCGAGCAATACCCAAGAAGTAGCGAAGCAGAGCCTGCCCCGGGTACTCATCATCATCTACTAGTTCCCACACACCGCGTAACGCTAGAACACTTGACATCGTGTTCAGGCATGGCAAGCTAAAACCCCCATGCTGCGGGGCAGACGCAGCAAAGCGCGCGCAACTGACTCGGTCTTGCTAGCCCAGAAAAATGACCCGAATTTTGTGGCCAGCCGACGGGTTATGTCACGAGGTGGCCGAGCTACCCTCGCCACGTAAAAGAACGCCGCTGACACGCACGACTTAATGATATAGCTCCTCTCGGAGAGAGACAGCTTGAAAGTCGACGCTATGTTTATACGTTTGTCAGCCGTGTCTAACAAACCCTGCCACGTCTCACGAGCAACTTCTCCAGTGCCATGGAAGACTACACCTAGCACCCGGACTTTCCTCACCCACTGTACGTCTCCAGCAAGGTCACTGGCAAGCGACCCAAATCGTAGCGCTCTGCTTTTGCCCTTATTCAGCCGGGATCCAGACAGCTCACCATACTCCAAAAAAAGCCGTGTAAACGCTCGGTAGCTGTCCTCATCCCGGAGAAAAAGGGACACATCGTCCGCATATGCAGAGACCTTAATCTGACCTTGACCGGGCAGCGGGAAGCCGCGGATGGAAGGACACGCTGCCACGTGACGCAGAAGGAGGTCCAGGCATAGGGCAAAGAGCGAGGGGGACCAGGGACAACCCTGCCTGATCCCGAGCGTAATTGTGAAGCGCTCACTGAGGCGGCCATTGACAAGCAGCTGGGCGGTCATGTTCGAGTAAGCTAGCCGAAGGCAAGATATATACTCTGACGGGAAACCGTAGAGACCTAAGACACCGAGCATGTACCGGTGCTCCACTCTGTCGAAAGCTTTCGCCTGATCGACCGATATGAAACAACCGGAAATGCCGGTTCTCGATGCGAAGTCAAATAAATCGCGGGTCAGGGCTAAGGTTGAAAAAATTGACCGGCCCGGCACGCTGCACGTTTGCGCGCAGCTTAGTATGTACGGGAGTACATGGCTCATTCGGCGGGCTAAAATGGACGCAACAATCTTATAATCAGTGTTGAGGAGCGTGATAGGCCTGTAGGCACCTGGGGCCGAAGGACTCCCTCCTGGCTTCGCTATCAGTACGACACGATCCTCGCGAAAGGATTCCGGCCGCTCTCCATGAAGAAGAAAGCCGTTCACTATGGCGAGAAGCGCGCCCCCAACAACGGAAAAAAAGGTCTTGTAGAACCTTGCAGGGATGCCGTCAGGGCCCGCCGCTGATGCGCCGTTTAGGCGTCTGACGCAATCGTGCAGCTCCTCTTGCGAAACCGGCGCACAAAGCCTGCTCGCCATGTCATGGGGTACCTGTGGCAGCGCTCCACAAAAAGACGCTAGGCGTTCCTCAAAGAATGCATCCCGCAACGTATTCTCTGAGGTGAGAAGGCGAGAAAAATGTGCCGTGAACACCTCACATGGGCCTTGGGTGGTGGCTGAACAGCCTCCCAAGACGCCATGATGACGTGTCCTTAAATGCCCAAGAGGCGGTCCAGTCGGCGGCAGGGTATATGACGTCCAGAAGGAGGGGCCACCCCAACGTACAAACGTAGGGCCGCCCAACAGGAAAATGAAGTCCTTGACTGTTACGGGCGCAGATGTCAAACTTTTCTAGTCGGAGTGATCAAAACGGAAATACTAAATTGTGACACATGTCACATTCAGACAGTCATTTAATTAAAAGGTATACGGTGGCTGGCTGCATACTAAGTAAAGCTTTCACTTTAAACCACGCATTTAAAAAATTGTATTTTTTTCCTTTGGTAACAAAGAAATATTATTTGTACACGGCTGCAAGTTGAAAAAAAAACAATGACGTACAATACTTTTTTTAATCAAAATTAGGAAACGAAAGAAATTGAAAGTTTTTGCACAAAATTGAGAAAACCTTGTAACATGTAAGGGCACGTTCAATTTTTCCGTTTTATAGTTCTAAAAGCGACCAATGCGGGCGCACCGTCCGTCTCGTCCATGCTTTTTAGTGAGAATGTGAGTTACAACTTGTGTGTATGCCAGCGGCAGCCACTTCTGAATTGTTGTTTTTCTGTGTTTCCCTTTTGTAATGTATATTTGTTACCCAATGCGTAGTTCCATCGAGGCATGTTATGTATCTGTTTCGATTGACAAATAAACGTCTTCATGTATTTCTGAGTGGCCTTGGTGATTTAATGTCGAGGAGATTGGAATGCTGGCAGTAACGCTGGGTCTATATAAAAATGTGAACGCACGTTCAATTTTTCCGTTTTATAGTTTTTCAAGCAACCTATGCGGGCACGCCATCTGTGTTGTCCATGCTTTTTAGTCACAATGTATTGTTGAGTGGCCTTGGTGATTTGATGGTAAGGTGGCTGGAATGCTGGCAGTAACGCTGGGTCTACAAAAAATGCAGAAGACGCTGAAAAAGCAGTATGTCTTCATTTTAGATACGAATCATCTCAAGGTCGGGGATACGTCCCTCCCTTGTCGTTGTTGTTGCGCCGTCCACACCCCCACTGAGCATGCTCGGCTTGCTGAACGCCCGGTGGTGTCTTACCCTTTAATGGCTCCTGGAGCGACAGTATTGCCCGTGTCCTCCTGGGCCGGCACGAGACAAGCACCCTTGCCCTTTAAGGCCTCCTGGAGCGACAGTGTTGCAGGCCTCCTGGAGCGACAGTGTTGCAGGTGTCTTCCTGGGCCTGCACGAGACGAGCACGCTTTACGCGCCTTCGACGTTTCATCATCGTGGGCAGCGGTGTGCGCCGGCGAGCCTCGGCGGGCCGTGTTAAAAGCAGGCCACAACCATCCGGGGAACGTGCATCGACCACATCTTCAGGAACTTTGGGTTTCATCCACTACAATAGCCCCTGACTTTACATTTCACAGGCCATAGGGTGGTGATAATCAAAGCGGAACGCCAACCACAGCTCGACATCACCTACGTTGAACATGATGATGATAATGATTAAATAAAGACAAACTCATACCTCGTACAACGTCTCTCTCTCTCACTTTATTGCCTGTTCACTATAACACCCCCACCCCCTCGAATAAAATTACACCATCTTCCCGTAGGGAAACCCTGAGTAGAATGCGAAACAGCCATGGGGTCAACGCAATTTCCCATTTCGTTGTTTCGGTAAGTTAAAAGTGTGGTACTTACCATGGAAACCAAACGGTAAATATAACGGTAGGTACGTACATCAACCTAGCGTAAACGACGATCTGAAAACTAATGAGCACATGAATCGACCTCATGGCTGCTTCACATACTACTCCTGGTTGCCCTACGGGAAGATGGTGTAATTTTTTCCCAACCGGCCAAGTCGTTACAGTTAGCGTAGGAATCGCGTCGTCGAAGGTTTTTGTCCCCTTGCTGGTTGAAATGGTTTGCTTCACGATCCGCTTTACCCGAGGCTTTCGAATTTCTTCGATCAGTCTTCAACGGGCTCTGCCGCTGCGCGTTCCTGTTCCGGGTATTCGGAAAGTGGACTGCGATGGTGAATTCCGCTGCCGGTTTGTTTGCCCGACTTGGTTTTTGCCCCTGCCCTACTTTAGCTACTGCTGGCTAGTTACAGCCCATCCTATAAATGGAAGGCTTGGTTCTATAGAATGCTTTGCGCTTTAAGAGAGAGAGAAAGTGAGAGCGAGACAGAGAGAGGGAGGAGACACATATAAACCTTTTTTTGTTAGGGGCAGTAGGCCTGTTGGGGAACGGAGTATAAAGAATGGGGTAAGTCGAAGTGGGGTAAGATAGAGTGGGTCGTTGTTTCTTGGGGATAATTACAGGAACAGAGGAGAAGGCCCGTCGTTCTATACACGGCTGGAGGAAGGCGTCTTGATAGTCCCAATAGTGCAATTAGGTGAACGGTGCGAGTGTCCACGAACCTTGGAAGAAATAATTGTGCATTCTGTTGGCACGACCAGAAAATGTGTATACAACATAGGAATAAACAGCTGCTCTGTAACATTTAGATAAGTAATGATAACAGAAATGAAGAGAAACTACACTCCCGCCAAATACTGGCGCGGTTCGTTGAAAGGCCCTCCTGCCTTTAATTAGAGAGCCTACAAGGCGCATCGGCTGATAACGCTGGCGTAAGCGTCTTAAGATGGAAAACTGCACCTAGCATTTCATTGGCTGGGAGAGCAAATATGGGCAATCCTCAGGTCCGCATTGGCAGCGACGTGCCACGTGGCCATGGCCGCGGGTATGGGCGCCAGTGGAGCATGCGAGGTTGCATAGGAGCCATCCGAAGTGCTGAAGGCGCAGAGCTAAGAAGTAATACGCAGATTGCGCGTTCTTCACTTGCCGGCGACGTCATCACAGAATTGTGGCAATCGGTTACATAGGTGAAAAGGCTCACTCACGAATGCACTCACACAACCCCCCTCACCACTGATGAGCAATTTGTGATTGCAGTTCACCGTCGTGCTGGACTGGCAAGTGTGAGTGCTACTGAATGAGACCCCCACGGGGAGTGAGCGCGGCTCATGATTTTCAAATGCGAACGCCACTCAGGGCGAGCCCCATTCACGGCTCGCGAGTGCAAGAGCAACTCGCGAGAAGCCCCGCTCGCCCCTCGCGACCTCGCTCGCGCTAGGCACGTGCTTGCCTATTCGTAGCAGTAGCCGTTTCCCCTGATAGTTCTTAATAGCGGAATTGCTTTTATCTTCGGAAATGTGTCATCACTGCGCTCCTGAGATGGGGCGCTTTAAATTAATTCTCTGGTGGCGCTTTGATATAGGAATATGATTTGGATGGCCTTCGGACACCGCAATGCACTAATACTGTTCGGCTTCATGACTCATGGAGGGTCTGCTGCACACACTCGCGTGCAAGGGAACACTCGCGTGCAAGCTGTGCGGGCGACACTGTTCTGCAAGATGTTCACACTCACGTGAGAGCTGTTCATTTCGCCTTCACGTTCACCATTCTTACACTCACATAAATTTCAAACGCCAAAAGGGCTTTGTTTTTTAAATAAAACGGCGTCTTCGCAGATGTTAAGCCTGACCAAGTAGTGTATTTTCTCATCATAGCTACGGTCTCGCCGGACAACGGGTGCCTACAGCAGTGTCTGTACCTTTTCGTAGATGGTTTAAGGTATCCATTCGCCCAACGCGGGCGTACGTTGCGAACGTGTAACTACGAAAGATTCAAACGACACCTCCATGGACTAGGTATACGTCTAACGGTTGCGCACGTGAATTCACTACCACGTGAAAATAAAACTGCCAGTTATTTTTATAAAAACAACGTCGCGACAAGATTGCTTTCCCAATAATAACTAAGAAGCTTTATGCAGGTCGAACAACAAAAAACCGTTACACCCGTTGTTCCCTCTAGCTTCAAGAACAAAGGTAAGCCCTGTTGGTAGTCAAGTCAAGCAAATGAGGAACGCCGGTCCATATTTGCTCGCCGGTAATGCGGTACTCATGAAAGTCTGTGACTACACCAACACATTTCTCTCTTGACTGTGCTAGTATGAAACTCTATGGGCAACGGGTGGCGGTAAGCAGCGTCCACGGAACAGATGTCACATGTGGCCCCTCCTCTATCAGTCGGTGCTGACGATGAAAGCGGTGAGCACGCCGGGTATCAGGCATTTTGTCGCAGCAAAAATACTCTGTCATCCGATTTCCAGTGTCTAGAATGGCTAAACGTCTAAGAGGCGCCCCCTTGGCCACTAAGCCAGAAAAGCGAAGTGCTAAATGTATGCCAAGGAAGCCCCCCACACGGCAAATTCTGGTCGAATAACCCACCACGTTCGTTTTCCGACATCGGGGGCCCCGCATCGGCTCCCACCGTCACCGCACCGCCCTTGCCACTTCTGGCGTCCCCGACGCCCGCGACGGTGGCGGCTCAAACAAAGGTTTCCCGAAGGGGGACCAAGGGGGACCCGGTTCGACGGGCACCCCGAGGACATCTGATGACGAAATGGACGTCGCGCCGTTCCAGACTGCAACGCAGCGCAAGGAGCGGCCTCCGACGGCCAAGCCAGTAGAAAGGCCTAAAAAGCCTAATCGAAGAGTAACAGCCCCGAAAGACGACACACGAACACACACGAACACACACACTCTAGTCATTTATAAATTTAAATAATTGGAACAGAAAACATCATCCAATGGAACTACAGAGGCCCCCTTAAAAATCTTGACGATGTGTATCAGATTCTGCATGCCAGTCAGCCAAGTATCGTGTGTCTCCAGGAAACCCACCTCAATTCTAAACAAACAAATTTCTTATATAGGTACATGGTATTCAGAAAGGACAGAGTTGGCTGCACCCACTCTTCAGGAGGTGTGTCCATAATTGCCCGGAAATCCTTAGCCTGCAACCCTGTCACTGTGAACACTGTCCTCGAGGCTGTAGCAATCCGCACGATATTTAATAGGTTGATAACGGTATGCTCCATTTACATTCCTCCTGATTTTGCACTTCTGAGCTCTGATTTCGAGGCACTGGTTGACCAGCTGCCCGAACCATACATACTAACAGGCGACCTTAATGCGCACAACTTTTGGGCTCCTCCAGAACGGATGCCCGAGGTCGATTGATAGAGAAGTTTCTTACATTCTCCGGAGCATGCCTTTTCAACAAAAAACAGCCTACATACCATAACTTAGGACACAATAAATACTCGCATGTTGACTTGGCTATTGGTTCCGCAGTTCTCTTTCCATATCTTGAGTGGGGTGTGGGCACAGACCCATAAGGTAGTGACCATTTCCCCACTTCATTAACGTGTATATGTATAGGCCCGAGTAGTCCATCTTCCCATAAAAGGTTTAATGAATCAAAAGCAAACTGGAGCACATTCACACGAACATCTCAACTACACCACACATCCATAAAACACCTACACATGGAGGAAGCCGCCCAACTCGTCACGGCGCGCATCATCGACGCCGCCGAAAAGTCCATTCCCCAGGCCTCCAGTGGGTCCCGCACCCCAAGGAGACCCTGGTGGAACGAGAACTGCAGGCGGGCGCGAGAGACCCAGAACTAGGCGTGGGGTGTCCTTCCCCGGTACTCCACGTCAGATAATCTCATTTCGTTTAAACGGGCCAATGCTTTTGGGAGGCGAGTGCGCCGTGAGGCGAAAAGGGAGAGTTGGCGCACTTTCCTCACTTCCATCAATTCATACACAGACACACACACAAAGTCTGGACACGTATACGTAAACTAAAATGACAACAGACACACAGCCTGCCCCTGGTTAGTACAACAGAGGACACACTGGAAGACCAGGCTAACACACTCGCACAACACTTCCAACACGTGTCCCGCTCAGCACACTAAACTAATACTTTCATGCAACACAAAACATCTGCAGAAAAGAAGCCCTTACGAGAAAAGAACAAGTCAAATTCTGCTTACAACTCTGAATTCACACTTCATGAGCTGAAGGTTGCTCTTGCCACTTGTAAGCCCTCAGCTCCAGGGGCATGACAGCACTACATACACCATGACACAATGCCTACACTTAGACACTCTTGAGACACTCCTACACCTCTACAACAGAATATGGCTTTCGGGGAGCTTCCAAGGTCTTGGAAGGAGGCCATAGTTGTGGCCCTTCTGAAGGAGGCGAAGGACCCTTCCTCTCCGTCAAGTTATCGTCCCATCGCCCTGACAAAATTGCCTGTGTGAGCTCCTCGAGAAGATGATAAACCGTAGGCTCGTGTACTTTCTGTAGTACAATGGTCTTCTCGAGGGCTGCCAGGCAGGCTTCCGGGCAGGGCGATCCACAAATGATCAGCTTGTTGCATTAGAATCATACATCAAAGATGCCTTTATACACCAACAGTATTGCATGACCATATTTTTTGACATCGAAAAAGCGTACGATACGGCATGGCGTTACGGCATCCTTGCAGACTTAAAATCGTATTGTGTAACAGGTAATATGTTGAACGCTCTTAATAGTTACCGGTCCAAACGAACATTTTGTGGGAGAGTCGGGTCGGCACTGTCCAGAAGTCACTTTCAAGAAAATGGCGTGCCTCAAGGCGGAGCTTTGAGCTGCAGGCTGTTTATCGTCAAGATGAATTCGCTTCGCAAAGCATTGCCTCCATCGATCTCCTGTTTAGTGTATGTGGATGATGTACAAATATCTTTTAAATCTTGTAGCATATCTATATGTGAACGACAAGTCCAGCTTGGGGTAAAGAAACTCTCCTGCTGGGCAGACGAAAATGGTTTCAAACTTAATTCCACAAAAAGTACCTGTGTCGTATTCTCAAGGAGACGTGGAGTAATGCCCGATCCTGAAAGAAACCTCAATGGGGACACAATCCCTGTTAAAAAGGAACATAGGTTTTTGGGTGTGGTGATGGATGAAAAACTCACATTCATATCTCACATCAAAAAACCCAAACAAAAATGTCTAAAAACAATGACTATTTTGAAAGTCCTGTCTCACCAATCATACGGTGCAGAGAAACAACTCCTGCTGCGCCTTTGTACCGCTTTGGTCCGGTCTCATTTGGATTACGGTAGTGTTGTCTACGGGTCGGCTACAAAAACAGCGCTAAAAATGCTCGACCCAGTGCTGCACCTCGGGCTTCGCCTCTCGTGTGGTGCTTTCCATACAAGCCCTGTCCAAAGCCTGTATGTGGAGTGTGACAAGTTGTGCCTGGAGTACCAGCAAATTTATGTTGATCTTTTTTATGCTTGTAAAATATCATCAATCGACAACCATCATTTTAAAACTGTTTTTATGGATACATCCACGTCACAGCTGTTTTTAAATCGCCCATCTCTGTGTCTACCTTTCTCACTTAGGGGGAGAAGGGAAGCTTCTGAACTGTCAATCCCATTTTTGGACACGTTCAGAACATCTACAATTGACTTTATAGCCCCCTGGCAATTTCGCCCTGTATCGTGTGACGTGTCGTTTACACAATTACAGAAAAGCAGGGTACCACAAATGCGATTTCACAACATTTTCAGTATCTGCAGCAAAAATACCAGGCTGCAGAATTTTTTAGTGATGCGTCGAAAACTTCCGTCGCGGTGTCTTGTGCTGCGCATGGACCCAACTTTACGGCCTCCACGTCGATGCATGTAAATTCGAGCATCTTCACGGCGGAAGCGTACGGCATTTTTCTTGTTGCTGGTCATATTGTTCAGCATCACATTCAAACGTACATCATCTACACAGATTCACTCAGCGTTGTACGTGCATTATCATCCCAAAAGAGGTCTAAAAATCACGTCATAAATCTAGTTTTTAAGACCCAAAATCAGCGTATGCCAAAAATCTCGAAGTGATTGTATGTTGGGTACCGGGTCACTGTGGGATTGCAGGAAATGAGACCCCAGACCAAATGGCCGCCGCTGCGGCACGCACGAACACACTGGACATTACAAAATTACCGTACACCGACCTCAAGCCATACAAAGAGAACACCGTCACAGAACCTGGCAAACCGACTGGAGCACACAGACAGACAAGTTACACCTAATTAAACCACACCTAGGAACATACACTACTGACGCACACAACGGATTCATTGAAGTTGCACTAGCTAGATTGCGGATAGGCCACACATACGCAACACAGTCTTATCTGCTCACTGGTTCTCCAAGACCCTTGTGTAGCAGGTGTGGGGAGGGCCTATCCGTAATTCACATTCTCATTACATGCACAGCACTCCACAGAACAAGACGCAAATATTTCCCACGACTATACAAGCAACACATACAGACAATACATATATATAGACTATACAGACATATATACTATACAGACTATACAGACAACACTACCCACTACATCCAGCACTGTTTTTAGCGGATGATCCCATAGTCTCTCTTCAACGCACTTTTAGGTTTCTTAGCGAAATCAATTTTTTACAGTTTATTTCCTATCACGCGTAATTCTTGCACATAGTTTCATGCCCGGCACTATCACACCCTGGTCTTTTACACCAGCCACCCTCATTGTCTTACTGATTTTACTATTTTAATATCTGCTCTGTTGAGCAATCTTAGGGGTTACATCTTCAACCGTAACATAACCATTGCTTTGGCGCTCTTTGCCCTAGTTGGCCTTGCGCCATAAACATCCAATCGTCATCATCATTAGGAACATTATAGCGGCACTTCGTGCCACAGCTTCCCCAGAATCAGTGCTCTGTTACTGGCTCACACCTATTCTACTTACGAGCCGTCACGTTCAGCTGACCCGTAATTTGACGTCAGCTCCGCATGCACGGCGCCACCCTTTTATCACTACACCCAACGTTTCCAGGTAGAGCCCTCAGCTCGTATACTGAAGCCCGGGATCAATTCCCATATAACTCAAATGCATTCACTGACTCTTTACAGTGACAGTCATTTCCTCTTCCGGACAGCACAAAACAACGCCGGGTTTTCACAGAATAACGCGCTTCTGGCTCTCGTCTTGATTTGTTTGAAATTTAAAAATTACCAAAGTCTGCTAGGAGGATACGTTTTTTTTCATGGCATCTTTTCTTGCTGCATTCGCAAATATCGCATTGTCATTCAGCATTGTCTGGTCGTAAGGAGGGAAGGTGCTTAGATCTCCGCGGTCCAGTTACTCTTGCGTAGGGCCGCTCACGAACAATGTCTCGTGAATTCATCAGCACTTTCCAGCCAGCGATTCATGCTTTCAAAGTATCCCCGCCCCCTCGCGAACGTCTCAAGTTGCCGACTTTATTCCGGCCTGCGGAAAACCCACTACTGAGTCTTTCTGAGCATTCAAGCAGAAACACGAGTCAAGCTAACAGAAGGGCTGCAGCCTATGCCAAAGGCGACCTGACGTAACTGCAGGGAGCCGCATTTTGCCGTCATATGACTTGGACGCAGATATACATAGGAGCATACCGGAGGTACGACGATGCACGTACGTTCCTTTCGCCCATTCTGACGTGGTAGATGATTTTGTAGGTTCTCAGTTAACTGCTTAAAAGACAAGTTGAATACGTCACCAAATCGAGCATGCCACAGAGCATTCATACGACTGAACCGTCGGACAGGCGCAGGGAACCGAGGTCACTGATGATTGGGTGGAACTAAAGAGCCGTGCTGCGTCCTTTGCCCGTTGATAAGAAAAAAGAAAACGCATTTCAGGCCTGTTTTATTTTTGCTATACACACTCTCGCTGACTTCATGCAGCCTGGAGAGTTTATAGTGGCTGCCCCTGATGTTGAGTCAGGGAGAGCAGAAGCTCAGGAGCGCTTACTGCAAGTGGCGGAGAGAGCAGGGAGACCGAGAAGTTTGATAAATACGGGAAGTAGGAAGCACGCCTGCATTCGTAAGACAGGGTTTCGAAATGATTTTTTTGAAGCTGTGTGGGTGGAGATGTTAGGTGAATTTGGAGAACTGAAATCTTGAAGACGGCAAGACCGGAAGTTGAGAGGATTCGTGAGGGAGTTAGAGATAAAGAAGGGGCAGGGAAGAAAAGACGGGGTGGAAAGAGATGAATACACCTTCTATTGACCGCTTTATTTCGGGTGCCCGTTGTTACTTTCCCCTTTCAGGTAATTCAGGAACTCTTTGCCGAGACACTGAGCAGTCGATTTACGCTTAGCATGCCAACAGCCTGCGAGTTGCGTGATGACCAAGTATCAAGATTAGAAAGTAGGAAGAAATGCATTCCAAGTTAGTACTTATGAGGGTGGACCCAACGGGCGGGGATAACGATGTCTTTGTTTGATGGTTTTGTAGAGACCCCTTGTTCATTTTTCTGCTTCCTGCTTGAACCACCGCGGACGGTACTGCTCAATACATAACCTGGCTGTAGAATGTAAGAACGATGATTAGGAGTGTGAAACAAACCTTGACACTAACGGTTTCTTTCGCACTAGCGTGATCATATGCAAGCACACAAGGTTTCTGAAGCTTAGTATGGAGTTCTGTGTTTTTAGTAATATGACCTCATTCTGTAGTCATTGACATGGTTAACCTATAACTGCACAAACCTTGACGATGGACATAATGGTTTTCTTTCATGCAACCACTCTATGTGCGAAACAAAGGTACACATATGCGTTAAAATACCTAAAATTGAGAGTGACAAAAAGTTCTCATTTGAATCCTTATAAATGTACTGTGCTTCTCCCACTGGAGCGCAGAATCCATCTGAACACGACGTAACTGGCGCTAGTCTAGCTGTACCCTGAAAGGAACAAACATAGCTTTTCGTAACACACACTGCGCACAAACTTAACATTGATAAAACAACTCAAACTAAAATAATGAAACAATGAACTTGCGAACGCACTGGACTACGTGGCTGTCCTATGGGCCTGGTATAAGGTGCCTGCTGGTACCTTTTATATACTTCATTATGTCGCACCTGGATAATGGACTGCTCGCCTTTTAGTCCAGTTAAAAATACTGTGCTGAAAAAGCTCGTCCCTTTTTTCACCAAAGGCTTAGTTTGCTTCTTTTTCTTTGTTTTCTATTCATGCAACCGTGTGGTCATTTTTACTGTGACCAGTGGTGCTTCAAACACCAGAGCACTGGCCGGCACATTTCTAATAATCACAGCCGCTAGTACCCGCGACGTTCTTTTTGCGTGTGAGACTCCTTGCGGAGTCGGTGCCGCTTCCTTTAGCGAGACTTGGAAGACCTGTTATTCGCGCAGTCCCAACACTAAACATGTTAAGAACATTTTGTACATTTTTTTGGACAAACCGTAAAGTGGAGCATATACATTTCCGTATAGATCAAAGAGAACCAATATTACGGCACGTTCGCAGTTACAACAGAAGGACCCTTACAGCACAGCACCTTCCATATGAACATATTCCTCGAAGAGTACTGACGTATTGTCGTGACATGTACACGGACCAAGTTTCGCCAGCACAAACATTTACTAAAGGAGCAGTATTTTTCGTCGCCTGGGGCAAAAAATACGGATTCGGTCACCATTCGGGATATATTGAATTCCTCTTATTCCTATTGAGTTTTAGTTCAAATAAATCTCGTTTTGAACCTATTCCCACACCGTTCCTCTGAGTTGAATCATCAGCGATGTGAGAAAAAAAATTTAGTAGTTTAAAGTGACCTTAAATACCAAATGAAAAGAAATGAGTTAGGGTCGTTTACTCCCCGCGACCTTATGAATCTTGATTTCAGTTAGAGGGGTACCAAAATGACCGCCGTTGCGCGAGCCGATGCTGATGCCACGTAAACGAAGTGCGTAGCTTGCCACACGAAATATTGCAAATCACTTTTTAGTTATACAAGATATAATCATTCCTTTCTCCCCACCCATCAGAGCAAACATTGCCGGAGGAGGTCGGACCATGTCACAGGAAACTTGCACATCTCAGTCCGTCCGGTGGACACTTGTCTGCTGTAAACGCTTTAGTAGGCTCCTTTCTCGAGCCACGGAGCTGTTAAAATACTGGGAGACGGTCATATAGACCTTTCGTTCTAGAAACTTTAAAAGGTCTCTTGTTGTTTCAGTCTGCCTCAGAATAATATGTAAGCTATCGATGGGCATGCCGGACAAATTTTGCGTCCTGAGCGAAATATTGGAGAGAGAACGCGGAGAAAGCTGAATTCGCGAGTAAAACGAGTTGCCCTTGCAGCGCTGCTGACGTTCCCAACAGACGTCACGTTTAAGCATTGCTCCCCGCCACTTGCCTCTAGCGACACGCCGTGCTCATGACGTCTTAACAGGTCTCGTAACTCCAGAGAACGATTGTCCGATTTGTAAAACAGAGACTGCAACCAGTACACGGCAGAAATAGGAAAAGAAATGGGAATGAACGTTACAGCGAAATCCCGACAGTGGTACCCATCGAAACGGAGGGCGGGAGACAGGTAATGCCGCTGTTAAAAAGAGCGGACGTGATTACTGAGACTGTTAAGGTGCGCTAAGAACCGCGAAGGCTAGGTACGACAGATGTGTGTGAACCGCAGTGTAGTAAAGTTCTGTAGCTAGGGGGAAGCGTGGGAATCGCTCCGAGCGTCAAGATCGCGAAAGACAGGAAAGCCATACTGGCAGATTATTGAACCTCTGCAACCATATTCTAAGTTATCTTTTTGCCCCAGATAAGCTTCGTGTTGTCTTTTTTTTCCCGGGGCCTTTTCTCCGAGCGCCAGCAATTCTGAGACATGGTACACTCATTCCCAACATGCCTGTTTTACGCATTGTAAACAATCGATTACCCCATGGGGCAATAAAGATGAATGAAAAAATCAAATGAACGATCAGACTCTACTGGGTACATGGTCTCGCGGGGATGCAGGTTTCCGAAAGCAATCCAACTCACCCACGATATCGCACTCCGCGCTCCTTCCTGCCGTGTATTACGCCTAAGAGATCCGATCCCAGCAAAGTTTACCTCACTAAAGGATCTATGGCATAACTCCAAAGCATATCCTACACCAACCGCACACACACACGCGCGCGGGCACACACACACCCACGCACCCACACACACCCACGCACACGCACACGCACACGCACACACACACAGGTACAGGCACAGCCATAGACACAGACACAGACGCACGCACGCACACAGGTACAGGCACAGCCATAGACACAGACACAGACGCACGCACGCACGCGGAGGCGCACGCACACGCACACACACAGACACACACGCACACGCACACACACACACACACACCTGATTAAACAATAACAGGTCTTAGTGGGGACAGCGCAATTTGGTACATCCTATCCACACAACGAGCGGCCCTATACCAAATAAAACCACTCTAACGACGGTCCAAGTGCCAGGGAGTGCTAAACCATCACCACCTATTAGGCAAGTGCTAACAAAGAAACAGGAGAAGAAATCATCGTAGGTCTTCCGGCACGGGAACACGAAGCCACCCTCATCGCCTTCTTTGAGCTCCACGTGGGACGCCATAGCGAGGGTGGCCAACAAACCCCCGAAAATTGATCAATCCAGGCCACACAGCAACACAACGCCGTCTATGTATACATGACCGGAAACCTAGGGGTCGTCTGAAGGGATGGGACCTGTACCGACAAGAAGTAATAAAATGAAGCTTTCATGCATTCATCAATTCCAAGTGCCGAACTCAGTTCCGATTGCCGAAACTCTACCTTTGTGTACATCGGAAAGCTGACATAAAAGTCTCGAATGTCGCACGACTAAAACTGGCTTAGTCACTGCCGCCAAGTCCCGTATGCTTGCATTTTTGCGTCTACTTACTACTTAGTCCTTCAGGACGTGTGTATTTGGGCAATGGTTCAGGCAACCTATCGGCCGGCCCAACACTGCCCTTATGGGTGCAAACCTAAACTTTCCAACTCGGACTGCATGAAACTGAAACACAAAATAGTGACAGATGTTCAATAGTGCGTCTCTCCCTGTAACAGTTACTTAATTGAAAGAGATGTGGTGACGGCGTTTATCCAGGGTAAAACATCGATCTTGAACCATGCATGTTTAAAATAGAAGTAACTCTGTGATTTCTTCCTTTGCAAACCCAGTAAGACTGCTTATACTAGTCTCCAAGTAAACAAAAAGAAAAGCGTAGATTTTGATTTTTTAACGGAATTTAAAAATGCAAAAGAACTTAACTGCATTAACAATTTAAACAGAAAAATCGTACCTTTGCGTTAACCCACGACAACTTCTTTGGTCTTTTAAGTTCTAAAAGCAACTAAGAGGTACATACAATTCGTGACTTCGACCTTCTCAGAAACGTGCATTGTTGTGTAGGTGTGGTATTATTAAGGGCGAATGCACTTTATAAGCGACCCTGAATCACTCGTCCGCCGTCCGCGCTCCCCCTCTCCCCTAGCAACGGCGCGGAGGAGGAGAGAGAGCGTGCGTAGCAACGGTCTCGGCGTAGCAACGGTCTCCTGCTCGGCGTAGCTGCGGGCGGCGCGCCGCTGCGCCGGTTCGCTTCGCGTTCCGTCCGCGTGAGGGCGCTCGCTCGTCGGCTCCGCATTCCGACGCTCGAGGGCGCTCGCGGGACGGCGCGCCGTTAACGTCCGGTTCCGTAAAGCAGTCGAGTTTCCGTAGCGCTTCGTCGTTCTAGATGGATCCTTCAAAGACTTTAACATAGCGCCCCTCCGGATCAAATCGGGTAACTTCGGGTAACTTCGGGCAAACTCGGGCATTTGCACTTTGCCATCTTCCCTCTCACTTTAGAAATGCTTGTCTTTTAAAACACAGGAAGCTGCCAGTAACACTGGGTCAATAGGAAACGCACAACACGCGGCGACAGCAGTTCAGTTACCAGTAATGCTGGGTATAGAGAAAACGCACAGCACGCGCCGAAAGCAGTATACAACAGTACAGCTACCAGTCACGCTGGGTATATAGAAAACGCACAGCACGTGGCGAAAGTAGTATATCGCAATTTTGAACCAAACCGGCACAATCGTTACACTTTGCATAGGAATCGCGTTCTGGAAGGGTTTTGTTCCCATGCGTGTTGAATCGGTTGACACGCACTCTGGGCCATTCAGCTTTCTGAATGGCCCAGAGCGCGGCCCATGGGAGTGGTTCTTTCTTCACTTGTGCCCATATGCAGTCCGTGCCGCCTGTGGTCTGTCCACCAACTGAAGCGGGGTAGGCAGACAGGGGCTGGACAGCAGTATCTCCCATTTCTCTTCTTGGGTAGTTGACGGAAAGAGAGGAGGGTGCTCAGGACTAAATTCGCACACCCCGATTATGTGGCGCAGTGTTCCTACTTGTGAACAATATTTACATTCAGCGTAGTAGCCATTCGGGTGCATTAAGTGACAACGCGTAGGGTGTGGGAAAGAGCCGGATTGTATGTGCCGTAGGGTAGTTTGTTTTTCTCTGGAAAGGTTAAGGTAACGCAAAGGTACGGTCTGTCTCTGAAGGCGGTAATAATGGGTTATTTCCCTGAATGAGACAAGCGGGTGACTGTTCTCGTGCAGCTCCGTAGCACGGGGGGGTAAAAACGCAGGATTGTTGGTGGGTGTATTCGTTGCCCTCCATTGAAGCGTGAGCGGGTGTCCAGATGAGCTGAATGGAGCCGTTTGGAGAGTGGGTTTTTAGAACACGAAGTGCACGTCGGGACACCTAACCCGACTGTTAATTCCGGCAGGCTTGTTAGGAATCGGTTAGTACCTTCAGAACCCATGGTTGAGTGAGAGCAAGGCAATGGTTGCCTCTTCTGCTCCCATCATGTCTTGGGTCTTGATTGAGGCACACGCAAGGAGGTTGTTTCTGGAGGTAGCCACGATGATGGCGTTCTACTGCCTTCGATGTTGGTAGGTGTCAGTGTAAATAACTGCATGATCCCCGCAGAGGCTGGTGTTGAGCGCTTGAGCCCCGGCTTGTCGGCGAGCCTCGTCGTGTGAGGGGTTCATATCTCTAAGCAAAGGAACCATCTTCAGTTTTTGTCACCGAAAATTCCAGGAGTACATCAAGCAGAGTGACATTCTGTGTTGCGCAACCAATCTGGTGAAGGATGCGGCGACCCACCGCAGTTCTGCTCATTAGGAGCTTTTGGTTCAAAAGATGGCCCCTCTATCAGCTCTTCACCGAGTTGTGGAGACCCGTGCTAAGCAGCCTCTCTGTGGACGCACTGAGGGGAAGACCAATGGCCTGCTCAACTGCCTTTCCTCTTGCCGAGAAGAAGACCGGAGCTGGACGTAAGTGATTCTCGAGAGTACAAAAGCTTGAAATATTCGAAAGGTATCGGATTCTTTTAGGCCTCGCTTCTTGGTGGCAACTCGCCTGATCATGTGTGTCATTGAATTGATGGTATGTTTGAGGCACTGCAATGATATGTCACTCTTAGTGTTGGCCTGAAAATGTAGGCCCAGGATCCTAATTCTGCGGATTGGAGTGACAGAGTGGCCATCAAGGATTATTTGAATGCGTTCCTTGAGGTGTCGTTTGGCGTGAGGGCCGATGACAAGGAGCTGTGATTTTTTACGTGAACACTGGGGGCTACAGGCTTTAGCACATTGGCGTACTATAGGTGAGACGCCATAGATTATGAGAAAGCATTAGACTCAGTCGAAACCCTAGCAGTCATTTAGGCATTACGGAACCAGGGGGTAGATGAGCATTATGTAAGAATACTAGAGGATATCTACAATGGGTCTACAGCTACAATCATCTTCCATAGGGAGAGCAGTAAAATACCTATAAGGAAGGGTGTCAGACAAGGAGACACAATCTCTCCAATGTTATTCACAGCATGCTTACAAGAAGCATTCAGAACGTTGGATTGGGAACAGGTGGGAGTAAGGGTTAATGGAGAATACCTCAGTAACCTCAGATTTGCTGATGACGTTGCCTTGCTAAGTAACTCGGGGGACCAATTGCTAAGCATGCTCTCCGCACTGGGCGAACAGAGTAGAACCGTGGGCCTGAAAATTAATATGCAGAAAACTAAAGTAATGATCAATAACCTCGGGACAGCACAGCAGTTTGAGATAGGTGGCGAGGCAGTGGAAGTGGTAAGCGAATATATCTACTTAGGCCAACTTGTGACCCCAGATCCCAACCATGAGGCAGACATAATTAGAAGGATCAGAATGGGGTGGGGTGCATATGGCAGACATTCTCAGATAATGAATAGCAGCCTACCATTGTCGCTGAAGACGAAAGTGTATGACAGCTGCATCTTACCGGTACTCACCTACGGGGCAGAAACTTGGAGGCTCACTAAGAGGGTTCAACTTAAATTGAGAACGACTCAGCGGGCACTGGAGCGGAAAATGATAGGTGTAACATTAAAAGACAAGAAGAGAGCGCAATGGGTGAGGGAGCAAACTGGTGTTAAAGACATATTAGTAGAAATTAAGAAGAAGAAATGGACGTGGGCAGGGCATGTAATGCGAAGGCAAGATAACCGCTGGTCATTAAGGGTAACAGAGTGGATCCCCAGAGAAGGCAAGCGTTGCAGGGGGCGGCAGAAAGTTAGATGGTCAGATGAGATCAAGAAGTTTGCGGGGATAAATTGGTCACAGTTGGCACAGGACCGAGGTAATTGGAGAATAATGGGAGAGGCCTTTGCCCTGCAGTGGGCGTAGATAGGCTGGTGGTGATGATGATGATGATGAAGTGAGACGCCATGCGTTGGTTTGAGCTTCCTTTATTTTCTTAACTCCTACCACACGCGCAAGGCGCGCACAGAACCGCTAGATGTGCCATTGACAGAGCGCACGGCGGGGCGTGAGGTCACGTGACACCATTACGTGGCATTCAGCGATAATGGAGGGGGTAAACCCGTAGATGTGCTTGGTGACTCCACCACATGTCTTCCCCATCTCCGCGTGGGCTCGTAGCTAAATCGGTAAGACAACAGGCTCTAGATTTGTTACGCTATTATTTCCAGGTTCGATTCCTGGCGGGGCCAGTAAATTCTTTTATTTGCTCGCTTGAGTTTTCTGATGACAGCAATGGTCGCGAAAGACCCATTTGGGCGGAGGTATAAAGCTATGCTTTAAAACATCATGAGTGTCATTTTGCCGTGCGTTTTTGAGCGATCACTGTTATTCAGTGTGGTACATTCAGACTGGAAAGTTGGTACCATTGCTACAGTTCCAGAAAAGGTTTCATCATCATTCCCTACTAACTATCAAGCAATATCTGTCCCCAGTATTTGTTCCAAACTAATGGAACACATTGTTTGCTCGCATGTGGTTAAATTGTTGACCTGCAATAATTTCTTGCACCCAAATCAACACGGCTTTTTAAAAGGAATGTCAAGCGACACACAGACAGTACTATTTTTTAACGATATCAGTTCGGGTTTTGGTCTGAACGTACCTGTAGATGTCCTGTTAATCGATTTTGAGAAAGCTTTCGACAAAGTCCCTCATAAGCGGCTCTACCGAAAACGTTCGTGTTTAAACCTTAACACCCTTGTCCTTAACTGTTTGAATCCTGCTTAACTAAGCGTAATCAAGTAGTGCGAACTAACAATTTTTCCTCGCCTATGTCGCCCGTCGTTTCTGGATGGCCGCATGGCACTGTTCTTGGCCCTGTTCGTTTCGTAATTAATAATAATGACCTGCCATCCAACATTCTCCCTACAGTAAGACGTTTTGCTGGTCGTCGTATTAGTAGTGAACATGATGTACCTATCTTTCAGTCAGATTTAACTCTCATTACGGAATGGTGCGAGAAATGGCTAACTAACATTATTGTTGTTGAAGACCAGGAGGCAGACGCGGTTAAAGGAGCAGCAGTTTATTGGCGACCTTCCTACGAGTGGTTCTGACCCATTCTCAGGATGGTGATTTCACGAGCCTCGCTGCCCGTGCTGCTCCTGCTGCGCTCAATTCTTCTGCTTCGTCTTCCTTTCAACCAGATCACATTTTGTAACAAGCTCCGGGCCGGCCAAGTAATACGGATCTGGTTGGCTGAATTCTTGAATCTGGAATAAGCTCTTTGCGTACAAGTATGAAGCCTTGCACTACCTAAATCAGTCGACTAGAACTGATTCCCACGGTGGAACGCACATCACGTAGACGAACTTTTCCATCTCTTCCCCAAAAAGTTGAGTCCCTCGTCGACGTCTGTCGATCGGCGCGTCTATGCTTACCAATCGCAGTATCTACAAGGTCGAGAGGAACTGAAGATTTCGTTGGAGTTACATCTGCGGTGGGTAACTTGTGCAGGTGTTGGCGCTGACGCAATCGGTTCCATCGCCTGCTCGATCGATGCTCTCGATGTTTCCATCGCGCACAAATGGTTTCTGCTAACTAAACTTCAGGTGATAAAGTTGAACATAAACTATCGAGGAAAGCCGTTGGGTAAGCGGCAGAAAAGCCTCTTTTAGTTCGGCAGGCAGGATGCTTCCGGGGAAGTTCTTGAGCTGCAGTAGCCATCCTACCCTCAATATTTCTTTCTCGTCGAGGTAGACGTCGAAACTTTGCTGGACCTATTACAATTCGGGTATTCTGTGTTTCTTTCGTTTGTTGGTAATCACTTCGTTCACATGTCTGAGTCTTGCAGGTGGTTGACGTGAACGCACTTTCATCACGTGTATTGTCAATATGTTCGCTGTGTTCGAAATCGGTGATGTTGTCGAAGTCTTCATCATGACAGGGCTTATGACGATTCGGGCCCCTACGAAATTCAACAAGGTTACGTTCACTGCCTTTAAATGTGGTGGCAGTGAAGGCTGTTGGGCCCTTGTAATCTTCCTCAGGATGTTTTCGCTTATTTTGGAGTCCAATGTGGTCGAGCTCCCCAAAGGTTTTTATCACGGATTCATACTCTTCCGTTATCACGCGCATGGTTGCCACCGCTTCTGATTCAGTGTTGGCGAGGTAAAATTCATGTCTTTTTGCACTTTCCTCCCAACAAGCGCTTTCTTGGGGTGTCTCTGATTCAACCGCAGAGCTGGACACAGTTGACAGTTTTTCTGTTGTTGAGCGTTTCCAAGTTGGATCATACAAAGAAGTAATATGACGCCCCTTGCAATTCCGACACGAAAGCTTTCTTGCATTCTTGCAATCCTTGGAGTGGTGGAAGGGCCTGGCGCAGCGAAAGCAACATACTTTTTGCCGCAATTTGGTTTCTTTTTGTCTAATGAAAGTCCAGCCCGGCAATCACCTGTTGTGTGGCAATTGGACTCGCAAAAGATACATCCATGGTGGTATATCTTGACCGTTAGCGTGGAGGTAGGACCTTGAATGTTGTCCTTGGCTTCGTTACGGGGTGACTGAGTTTGAACTTGCGTGTCGATTCTTGTTCCAGTAATAATGGAAGTAATTTCCCGACTCCGTAGTTCTAGATGCAACAGGTCAAGCAATATCGAGAGTTCATCGGGCCGTTGACCTCCCGGTTCTCGTGCTGGTAATTCTTTCAACGTTTGTTCGTTGAACTTGAGCACGAGCTCACGGGGCAGAGTCTGCAATAGTAGAGTCCTCAACATAATTTCGTAGGCCGCGACGTCCACACCGAGATGCTTCAGTGATCTCACGTTGGTCTGTATCCGTTCATGAAGTGTCTGAAGGCCAGTCAAGTCGCCGCAGGAGGTCACTTTAGATAGGTTTAGCAAGTTGCTCATATGCACATTGATTAACAAGCTTTTATCACCAAAACGCTGCTGCAGTAGTTCGATGGCTATGGGGTAGCTCTCGTTGGTTGTCGACAAGCCGCCAATGATGCCTTCCGCTTTCCCCTTCAGATAGCTGCGCAGGTACTTGAATTTATCAACGGTGGCAAGCGATGGGTTCTTATGTACTGTAGACTCAAACTGGTCCCAAAATTGCGGCCAGTGAATAAATTATCCATCAAAGGCTGTATCTCCAATTTCGGTAGTCGAACCGGAACTCTTTCGGGGAATGAGGTGACCTCATGTCGCATACTAGTCGTCAAAGAGCACGCGGCTGCAAGTTGTCTCTCAGACCGGAATATCATGCGAGCGATTGAATCTCGGTAATGTTCTACTGTGGCAAATTCCTCATTTAGTTCTTCATCGGACACATGCTGCTCTATTTCGTCGTCCAAGTTGATTAAAGCAATCTCCTTCTGCTTAAGCATATTAAGGTGTTCAGTCAGCTCACCGATAGGTAGAGGGGAAACCTCCATCATGGACTTCATCTTGTAGTTGATGCGCGGAGCGTACTACGTTTCCGTTTTAGACGGTCCATGGTGAGGCCCGGTACGTTGATGTCGCTCTGTCGGAGTTGATTCGATGCGCCGCTCGAGGCCCGGGGTGCCCTTTTCAATACTCTTGCCTCATCGGTAGGGGTCTTCAACTGTGTAAACCTTGCATCCTGGTCACGGCACCAAAATGTTGAAGACCAGGAGGCAGACGCGGTTAAAGGAGCACCAGTTTATTGGCGACCTTCCTACGAGTGGTTCTGTCCCATTCTCAGGATGATGATTTCTCGAGCCTCGCTGCCCGTGCTGCTCCTGCTGGGCTCAATTCTTCTGCTTCGTCTTCCTTTCAACCAGATCACATTTTGTAACAATTGTTAACAAAACATTGCTCATTTCTTTCCATCGCCGCCAGACATACCCATGACGTAACTACTTCCTGAATGGGTCAATTATGTCATATGGACGGCAAGTCGCAGCCTGGGTATCCCGGAATAAGGATGCCCTCCACCGGGCGAGTGCCCTGCCATCAGCACTTATGCTCAATAAATGTTTATTCTCTCTCCCTCTCTCTCTCTCACATAAGTACTTGAGCTTTACCTTTTCTCAAAACTTTGCATGGTCTGTTCACATTTAACATATAACAAACGAAGCTTAGCGGGTGCTCGGCTACTTATGTCGTATCCTCAAACTTGCCCCCGTCACTGTTAAAATACTAGCCTATACTACTCTCGTGCTACTGAAACTGGAATACGCATGTGCAGTTTGGGACCCTCATCAATCTAACCTTTCATCGTGCATTGACTCAGTCCAAAATCATGCGGCCCGGTTTATTTTTAATGACTACTCATACCACCCCAGCGTGACCGACCTTAAATCTGAATCTAACCTACCAAATCTTCCAACAAGACGCAAAACTGCCCACATATGTCTGTACCAGAAATTCTATCACTCATCTATTGGTAACTGCATTACTCTTGCTCACCGCCACTCATGCCGCCACTCATGCCAACTAAAGCAGTTTACTCGCCGCACGCCCATACTTCTGCGGATCTTCATTGTTTCTTTATTCAAACAGCTAGACTGGAACAATCTCCCCATTGAAGCCACGCACCACCCCTATGCCGCAATTTTCAAATCAGTCACCGAACGCATCATCCTTTTAGAAGATTGACGAACTGATGTAATACCTCCCTTTAGGTGCATTCGATGAAGAATAAAAAATAAATAAATAAATAAAAATAAATAAATACGTAAATAAATAAATAACATAACATAACCTAACAAAACTTATAACGCAAGGTGGACCCGTCAGTCACCATGGGGAAGAAAGGAAGGTGGGGGGGGGGAGAGAGAGTTTAAAGGTTACATTCGGAGGTCGACGGTTGAAGAGTGCGCGAACTCAAACAGGGAAAGCAGCGTCTCCCGTGCTGTAGCGGGTTGTAGCGCGGTTTTGTTCCACAAGCCGCTGGACGCCGGGAGGAAGACACTTTGAATGGAGCGTTTGAAGGCCGGGACACTCCCACAACATGGGGTGTACAGTGGGCGTGGCTCCTGTGGAGCAGGAGGTTCAGGCAACGGCGGCCACGGTTTGTGCAACCTGGACAGCATGCTGGTGATGTTTTGGCACATACACACGCCACTAGACCAACACATCATCGGTGAGCACAGCACCAGCCCGTGCCTTGTGCAGAAGCACTGTGCGCCACGGGGCAATCCAATGGGCATGGGGGCGGGGTCTGCTGGAACAAAATTCCGCAACGACTGCTTGGACGCGTGCGTTGCTGCCGCCTTGGCTTATGAGGGGTCGGAGTCGTACAGTGCGATTGGGACGGGCAACGCCGTGTTGGAGCGGAGTTCAAAGTGCTCGCTCGGGCACGCGTAAGCGGTTTCGCTGCCTATTCCGCCTGTGTGTCCCGGGACCCAGTCTACACAAACCACTGTATTGAGTATGTCCTGGAGTGTGCGAAAAATGGTCATGATGAGTCGCAGGTGGTTGTGACGTATGGGGTTTGGCCAAGTCGATCGAGAGCTTGGTGGCTGTGCGTAAATATTGTAAACTGTTGGTTGTCACCGGCGCTCTAAGTTGCCTCATTGTGCTCCGCAGCGAGAAGAACTGCCGGAAGGCGGGCCTGACTTGGGCTAGGAGGGCGAAGAAATTGAATAGTGCGGGAAATGCGCATTTGGCTATCAATATACGAATGTGAATCGCGCAGTGTTGTTTTATTTCGGACTGTTTTTTTAAAGATGGCGCCTGCTTGGAAGTCGGCGCGTGCAGCAACAGCGGCGTGGTAATGGTGGTTATTGTTACGGCCACGTGGGCGAGATAGAGGCTTGGCACACAAACCCAAGACATCTTCCCGAGGAGCTCGAACAGCCGGCAGTTCCGGGACAAGCGAGTCGCTCTGACCGGAAGCCAGTCTTCGGACAAACTGCCCGGTGCCGGTGGCGGCGCGTCTCCTGTTGTGGCCTTCGACCCTCTCCGTTATAATAGCGCGGAGTTGGGGCAGGTGGGAATAGCGGTAGGAGTTTTCTGCGTGCGTGTTCCGAGGTAAACCAGTAATTATTCTCAGGCTTTCGTGATGCAATGTCTCCAGTCGGTGATATTGTGTCTTCGTAAGTGCAAAGCATGGAGCACCGTAGCACGCCTTGAAAGTCCGGACGGCCAGTGTAAGTGTGCACAGGACCTGCGCTGTTGTTGCCCCGCCGAAGCGGCCTCCAGGTCTCTTGATAATATGAAGCTGCTGCTTCCAAACACATGTGATCTGCCGGATCCATTCACTGGGCCCTCGGTCTTCATGGAGTGGCACGCCAAGTATCCGGAGCCACCTGTCGGCAGCGTGCGCGATGGGTTCACCATTCAGCGTTAAGTGTATCGTGCCTGCAGATGGTCGAGCCATCCAACGACGAGGAATTTTGTCTTTTCTGGAGACGGACTCATTCCAGTCAGAGGCAGGAACCTGTAAACGGTATCAAGTGCGAGCTGAATTGTGTCGATGACGTGCTGCGTGTTCAGCGTAGTACATCGAGGGTCAACCCAGATGGTGATGTCATCACCGTACATTGGCTGCTGCACGTGTGGAATGTTGCGATGTTGTTTTGCAATCTTCCGCATCAGTAGGTTAAACATCACGGGCGAGAGCATGGCTCGTTGTGGTACACCAGTTGTATTGGTGAAGACGCGGGGATGGTTTAGCGCCGTTGTAATTTCAAACGTGCGGCCATGCAAAAAGCTTTTAACAAAATTAATTATGCGCGTACCCGCACCACAGTCCTTGAGAGCTTCAATAATGGCACTGCGCCGGACGGTATCGAAAGCCTTCTTGAGTTCGACAGCCATGATCATGGCGGGGATCTTCGTTCCAATCGGCACTTCTTGCCGGTCACGTTGCAGAGGAGCAGCAGGCTGTCATGGGTGCAAAGACAAGGGCGCAATCGAGTTTGCCCTGCGTCATAGTACAGCTCTGCGCCAGCATGCTCAATAAGGTATGTTAACCTATTAAAAACCATGCGCTCAAGTAGCTTGCAAAGTGTAGAAGTCTGGGCGATGGGCCTCATGTTGTGTTTATTCCTCTTTTTTTCTGCCTTTGGAAAGGGGTAAACTACGTAGTGCTTCCAGTCGACTGGCAGCTCACCGGACATCCACACAGCGTTTAGCTCTGACAACCGCTGCATTTTGTCGTCTTCATCCATGTTTTGAAGCATACGCCATCTAGTCCCATCTATACCGGGCGCACTCCTCACGTTGATCGCCCCCAGAGCTTTTGCCATTTCCTGTGGAGTGAACGGCGCATTTTGGGCCACATCCTTCCCTGGTGGTTGCCATTGATACGTAGTCCGTGGCGGGGACTACGTGTGCGAGCCGCCTTCTCCTCGAATTCAGCAGCGGAAAGGCTGGTTGCCAGACAAATATTGCGGCAGGTATTCGCGGCTTTGGCCTTCCGTATCAGGATACGAGGTGTGTGCCATAGCTTGCTTGAACCAGTCTTTTCAATGAAGGAGGCACAGCGGTCAAGCCACCGCGATCGCACTAGTCGTTTGACGTACCATCGAGCCTATGCCGCCTTTTTTCCCATCCTGAGAAGATCTTTAAAGAGCCTTCCGTTGTTCAAGTACTGAAGGCATAGTTGTTACCTCCTATTGCAGAGATTGACAAGGTGTTTGTCCGGTACCGGCATGTCCTCACTCACTTGGATTCCGCGCGTCGAGTCGGGAACTGCGCGCTTCAACTTTGAGTGATGGAAAGATTGCTTTCATATACAGCCATAGCAGCACGGAAGGCATCCCAATCGACTGCTTGTGAGTACGCTTGGACTGTCGGAGGCTTCCGGTGTTCAAGTGCCGCCATATGGTATAGTGGTCGGAGCTCATAGGAGCGGCTCCGCAGCGCCACTATTTAACGAGGCCATGCTCTGCCCATGTGAGATCTACGGTGATATCGCGCTCTCCTGCGTGAAGTCCACGCATCGTAGGGTATTCCAAGTCATTGATGAGTGTAAGGCGGGCTGCTTCAGTAGTCTTCTGAAGTTTGGTGCCAGGTGCGTCCGCCGTGCTGTATCACCAGCCTGGGTGGTGTGCATTGAAATCTCCTGCTACAAGGAAGAGGTCCTCTGGGTAC
Source organism: Haemaphysalis longicornis (assembly GCA_013339765.2). Lineage (NCBI taxonomy): Eukaryota > Metazoa > Arthropoda > Arachnida > Ixodida > Ixodidae > Haemaphysalis > Haemaphysalis longicornis. Next base: position 12,595,980 of record CM023448.1, on the reverse strand, counting down.
TGTTTTCTCATGTCGAGCATCCACTGGTACCCGACATTACACCCCTGAGACCCGGGGCGGCAGCAGCTGGGCTCAGGACGCGCGTCAGTGGGCGTGGGAGCAGCTACGTGATGCGGCTGTCTAACACTCTGCGATTGTTTGCGCAGGCGTCGCCTTTGGTGTGCCTTTGGATCAGCGTTGCGTCATTTCAACCCCTGGATTCCGATGCAACTACGGTGCCACTTCGCCTTCAAGAAGACCCCCAGTTTGTGCTTCCCGCGCAACCGCACTGGAACTTTGCCCCTTCTTTTCTGGTGCCCACATCGAGCACGGCATCAGCGGTGGACGCCGGTAAAAACGAACGGTGGCAACCGGACCAAGGTAAATATAAATGGTAGCGAAGCTTCGGGGGAAAAGCGGTTCAGAACTTATTACCAGCGACATCAGCATGGGGGCTTATGGGAGTGGCGATTGAAGTGCGACTAGGTGAGGAGGGAACAAACACTAGTAGCAAAGAACCAAGTTTTTGTTCAACAATAAAAGAACATGTATATTTTACGAACGATATTTAGTTCTGAATCACATTTATTTAGGCACAGTGTGTAAATAATTATTGAAATGCTGTTCATTCTCAAAAACCTTTTTTGTAGCGACCTCTGAAGAATTGCACATGTCATTACTCTGTGATGCAGTGCTTGTAGTATTCGGTAAGGCGCTCCGAAAGTTCATCTGCAGGGAAACGCCCCTCGCGTGTTTTGGTGGTGCGCATTTGCATTCGTTTTTCCTTGTTAATTTGGCGTGCACTTAATTTTTGCTGTGCGTGGAGTTGCGAGGTGCGTTGGATCGTCGGTGAACACGTTTAGTACCGTGCCCGGTGGGCACGGTGGACTACGGGACGATGCTACCAACGGTTGGAGCGCAGGGCTTTCCTCGGTACCTACGGAAACAATGTGCTGTAAAAGGTTGCAACAGCAACTCCCGTACGCCTGGCGTTTTACTGCACCATTTTCCTCTCATTTCCTCAGGTAACGCGAAATATAGTAAATACGTGCACGGGGGTTGTGTAAGGGGACGTGGTGGTGCTTCGAAAAAACATGGGTCTAAAGCTTTGTTATGTCACAGTTATCTCTTGATATCACCTCAGGCTGGCTCGGAGCAAGTGGTGTCATTACTCTAGGACTTCTCAGCGTAGTACCACTCGAATTTAAACGAGTAGCTTTAACTGTCTATCTCAGTGTCTTCTCTATTGCATTACAACGCTTGTAGGGCTCGTTGCTTCCCGCACTTGTATGCGCAAGCATTATTTCCATCGCAGTACTGTGTTGTGCTGCTCCGTGCTGCGCTGCTGCCAAATCTTTCCTGCTATGTGCTTTTACATACTGCCGTCGCTTTCGTTTGAGTTGGTCCATTTTTCCTCTCTTTACTTATCTGTTGCGGCACTTTTGCCTAATAATGCAACCAGGAAATTTGCAGGCGTGAATGCTGAGTGAACTTTCTGTAGAAACCCATGTCTACTTGATAAGACGCCAGGACAGCTGCAGTGTGCTCGCTGCATTTTCGTGAATCGGCATTCGTGCCGGTTTTCTGCGTCAAGATGAGTGCCTAGTTTTTTTCTCTTGTTTCGAAGTAGTTCTGCTGTTGACGCTTTTATTGCTCATAATGCTATGTGTCACGGGTAAGTCAATTTTTGGCCGCGTAAGGAAAATCATAATGCTTGTAGTGCCCACGAACTTTGTACTTTTACAATACGTGCTGATTTTGTGCAGTGTGGTAAATTTGTTTTATGTTTATCCTGGAATAAAATTCAAATGTCTTGATTATAGCATGACTATGCGTTATTTCTTCTCTTAGAACAGAAGTACACAAACTAAGCAAGCATTATATAACCTTGATCTATACTTAAGGCACGCACGGAAGCTGCGTATGCGCAACGCAATTAAACCCAGCAGTTGCGTTGGTAGAAATTGGTATCGGGTTAAGGAGTGGGCACGTTTTTTATATGAAAGGGGGGCCGGGGAGAGTGGTCAAGTGTCATTTTTGGGCTCTGTATCCCAAGGCAGAAACAAAATTCGGTCGGGGGGGGGGGGGAGGGTTACGTTTTGCCACCCTACTGCAATCAAAAATAAACAACTGATTGCTTTTTTATACCGCAGTGGAAGGCATGAATACTGAATAAAGGTTCCAGAGAAGATGCAAGATGTTTTTATAAACACCGAGGCGAATCGTACGACATTATGCTAAAGTGCGTTTATCTAGTCACGAGTATAAGCTGGCGTTGACTTGAAGCAAACGCGCCAAGGGCTCGCCAAGTTGCGTCAGATGGCAATGACATGGGCCCTCAGCGATCAGAGGCCTGCTAAGGCTATTTTGAACTCAAATTTTCCCGCTAATGCCACCAAATGACGTCACTTCTGACCGGATCTTGCGTCACATCCTGTTTATTTTTTGTTCCACAGGAAGTGTCCCTCCTCACACAGATGGCGCTAAGCTCCATGAGCAGCTTAAGAGCCGCCATTTTCTGAACGTATGGGCTTCTATGGAAGCTTCGCTACCAGTTATATTTACCTTGACCGGACCCCTTCAGTGGGCGTGGGAGCAGCTACGTGATGCGGCTGTCTAACACTCTGCGATTGTTTGCGCAGGTTAGTACGTGTACAACTTTGTACTCTCGTAAATCTGATAACCTGTGCTTATTGCTGTTCCCACGCCTGGGAGTGTTGTTGTCGGAATTTTGTGAGTGCTATTACGTTATTCGTCAGTTGATTTTGCTCTCAGGGGATGTTGAGCTTAATCCTGGCCCTCCTACGCGGACGCAGAATGCCAATACTACGACTGACACTGAGCAAAAAACACTTAATGACATGTTTAGTATGCTACAGAGCGTGAATGACCGCACTGCGAACATTGAGAAAAGCCAATCAGAACTACTTATTCTGTAAAAAGAAGCCATCCGGAACACCATCCAAGACATTGACAAACGGCTGACGGCAGTAGAGGCTAAAACATTGGCTAGTGACGCCGCGCAGCCAGAATTAGTCGAATTAAGGCAACTCGCCGACAGACATAGAACTGAAAATTCAAAAAATCAGGAGTGCCAAGTTGAAATGGAGGACAGAATGCGACGGGACAACCTGTTGTTTTATAGAGTAGCTGATGAACCTTTAGAAACTTGGGAACAGGCTTAAAATAAGATACTGGAAGTTATGTCTGCCTCGTTTGACTTCCCGGTTTCTAAACAGTCTATTGAACGGGCGCACAGGCTGGGTGCTTTTTCCGACCAAAAATGCAGACCGGTTGTTAAATTTTCTTCGTTTAAAGTCAAACAACTAGTTCTAAACTCTTCGGCTAAATTAAAAAACAACGGTGTTACTGTGAGTGAGGACTATTCTGCAACAACACGGCAGGTACGGAAAAAACTTGTGGAATTTGAAAAAACGCAGAATTCCACCTACAAACTTCGCTACATCAAATTGTACATTAATGACAAGTGCTACTGCTACAACCATGCCGATGGGGCCGTGTTTGAGCAGGATGGCTTTTCTATGCAGCCATCTAGTTCTCGCCAATCCGATAACGCAGACGTGATGCCCCAGCATTCAGATTAGCGCAGGCTGTCAAACTCGTCCGATGTTACGAAATAGGATAACGCGAGGGGGTAGTGGTTTGCCGTCGTCATCCAAGAGTTCATTGTCATTTCTTTTTACTAACATTAGAAGTGTTCTACCAAAAAAAGATGAATTGAGTTCGCTGAATAATTCATGCGATGCTGACATTATAATGTTGACGGAAACTTGGCTTTCCACGAATGTTGCTAATTGTAAAATCTTTGAGTGCAACAACCATTTCAACATATATCGCCGAGACAGGGGTGAAAGATATGGTGGTGGTGTGTTAATTGCTGTTGCTGATTACTTGGTTTCCGACCCTATATTTTTCGTTACGAATTTAGAACTGCTTTTTTGTAGAAGTTGACATGGGGTTTTAAAAGGCTTATCCTGGGTGTTTGTTATCGCCCCCCGTCGTCCGATGCCACGTTTGTCGATCAAATTCATGACGCTCTGAATACGATCATTGTTCGCTTCCCAAATGTGCCTATAATTCTAGTTGGTGATTTCAATTATCCGAATATTGAGTGGTCCTGTCTGAACCCTCACCTGACACCCTTTTCAACCGAATGCAGCAATTTTCTGACTATGTGTGCAGATTTTAATTTGTCTCAGCTTGTGAACGAACCAACTAGATTTACGTTAACAACAAGTAGTATTTTGGACCTTATATTAACCACATCAGCTGACATTTTTTCCCCCATATCTTATCTGCCTGCCTTAAGCGATCATTCCGCTCTCCATTTTTTGGTAAAATGCCTGTCCTTCACCACCGCACGCATGCAAAACAAATAAGGGACTATAAGCGAGCCGACTTTGGTAGTATTAATCGTGAACTTTCTACATTCCTGGACTATTACTTGCAAGGATTTTTAAACCCGAAAGTCAACACAAATTGGATTTTGTACAAGGAGAAGGTAGTTGCTCTTATCGAATGGTTTATACCCGTCATAACTATTACCTCTAGCAAGGAGAGCCCTTGGTTTACTAAGCATCTAAAAAGATTGTCTAACAAGAAAAAGCGCTTGTTTCGCTCAGCGAAAGCTCAAAACTCAGCCCTCCGATGGGATGCATATTAATTAGCAGCTGTTAATTACAGGACTGAATAAAAAATGCGAAGAATTTATTTTTCACGGAAACTTTGCCGTCTTTATTATTAACAACCCTAAGCAATTTTGGAATATTGTAAACAAACGTGATACTTGTACTATAAACCTTAAGACCCCAGACGGTGTGACAATTCCTTCTAATGAGTGTGCTGATTGTTTCAACGCTGCATTTACTACTGACCATTTTACCGGCTGTGCAGCTACTTTTCCAGACAGCATATGCTTAAATTTTTGTCAAATGGAACCCATAGCTTTCGACACACTAGGTATTACCCGCATAATAGAAAAACTTAAAATTTCTTTAGGTCATGTGGTGTTGACAATATAAACTCAAAATTCCTTATCAATACTAAAAATTACAGTTCTATCGTTTTTACAAAACTTTTCACTCAGTCGCTTCAGACTAGTTGCATCCCTGATGACTGGAAAATTGGGAAAATTACACCGCTTTACAAATCTGGTGATCGATGTTCTCCTAGTAACTACAGGCCTGTGTCATTAACTAGTATTCCTTGTAAAATAATGGAGCATGTCATTTATAGCCACATTGTAAATTTCTTGGAGTCCAATTCATTTTTCAGCCCAGCGCAGCATGGTTTTAGAAAGAAATATTCTTGTGAGACCCAGCTAGTCTGTTTCACTCATGATGTACACTCGGCGCTGGATCATGGATGCTTTACAGACTGTATATTCCTAGATTTTTCTAAAGCGTTTGATTCGGTTCCGCATGATTTATTATTTATAAAGCTTTCTAAACTGAACTTAGATGATAATATACTTGCGTGGTTGCATTCCTTTTTGACTTACCGATATCAGTTCTTAAGTGTGAACAATACAGACTCGTATCCTTCTCCGGTTCATTTAGGTATACCCGAAGGATCTGTCCTAGCGCCTATTTTATTTTTTTTTTATATAAATGACCTTCCAATTAACATCAGCTCATCTGTCAGTCTTTTTGCAGATGATTGTGTTATTTACAGGCAAATAACTAATTACAACGACGTCCAAATTCTGCAATCAGATATTGACAGTATTTCAGATTGGTGTGAATTATGGAAAATGAAACTTAATATTAAAAAGTGTAAAATCATGCACATTTTCCGAGTTAACACTACACCTCCCGAATACTCACTAAACAATGTTTGTCTTGAAATTGTGTTGTCGTACAAATATTTAGGTGTTATAGTGTCTTCTAACTTATCATGGAAACCTCACATAGATTATGTTGTAAGTAATGCCAACCGTATGTTAGGATATATTCGTAGGAACTTTAATTCTTCACCTAGCTCTTTGAAACTAATTCTCTATAAAACTTTGGTTCGTTCAAAATTGGAATATGCGGCTGCTGTTTGGCATCCTGGTATTGTATCGCTAACCGACGAATTGGAGGTGGTTCAAAATTGTTCATGTCGCTTCATACTTTCAAATTATCATCGAGCGTCACCACAATGAAAACGACTTTATCTCTACCGCTACTCGAGCATCGCAGGCAAATATCGCGTTTGTGCCTATTCCACAAAATATATCATGGCAATTCCATTCTTAAGGACAGACTACTAACGAATCCATCGTACATGTCAGCGCGAGTTGATCATCGATACAAAGTAGGCATTCCATATTCTCATGCAAAGTGTTTTCACGATTCATTTGTACCGAGCCCATCTATTAAATGGAATCAACTGCCACATGCAGTTGCCGAAATCTTGGACGTCGTGGCTTTTAGGCATGAAGTTTCCAGACTGTTTGAGTGAAAATGTGTATGCCGTTATGCTTTTTTTACGTTCCCTGACTTGGGCAGTGTTTCTTTGTTTATTTAGCCTCCTCAGGTGAAGGTCCGTTGTATTTGTATTGTCACCAGCCAAATTTCTGCAGTGTCGACTCTGTTGGAGTAAAGCTGGTTATACGAGTGTTGACGCCAACTTGTGCAACGCACACTTCCTTTAGTAAGGAGCTGTTGATATAGCTATCGCAGTGTCTATGCTCTTTGTGTAAAGAGCTGTTGTTACCATATTATTGCTTGCTGTATATTCTTCCAATAATTTTGTTATCCCCCACTCCCCTCTGTAATGCCCCTAGGCCCTGTGGGTATGTGAATAAATAAACAAATAAAAATAAATAAATACGACGCAATGAGCATAGTCTTTCTCCCAATGGCTAAACGAACAGCCACGATCTCTTGGAAGCTACTGCAGTATTGAGCAGTATCAATTTGCGCGTGGGGCATATCCCGCCGTACAAACACAGCCGCTTGTGCCTCAAGCTTGTTTGATTGTTGTTGAGTTCTGGGCACACGATGTTCAATGGTGGGATGGGAATAGCCATTGTATCCGGAAATACCAGGTGTATCTCCCACAGTTTCTTGCAACAAGGGTGCGATTGACGTACCGAGACTATAGAACAGCTCATTCAGCTCGGCCACACACTTCGAAGAGAGCGGCAATTCCACTGTAGTAGGTCCGGAGGTTGGCCCGCTGTAGATGCTTTACTGGTTGTTGCATTTGATGCCTGCTGGTTGGTCTCTGTCGCATGTGTGGAAGTGGTGTCGTGGTAGTCGTCGCTTGCCGTATTACGCATTCAGGAACGGTTTGTGCTAGGAGCTTTGTAATGTGCTTAACTAGATGGTTCAGTTGCTGCTCGTGAAATTGTTGCGCCTTTAGATGGCGGTCCACCCAAGGGGAGGTTCCCCTACGGTTGTATTATCCATTGTAACTTTAGTTGCTAGCTGATGTCTTTGCTCTGTACCCGCAGGAATGGCATGAATAACGGGAATTCTGGTAGTTGCGTGGTTGGGTTTGGGATGCACTGCTTGCCGGTTGTATGGTCGGTTTCACTTGAAGGGGTATGTCCGGGTGTTGCCGCTGGTCATGAAGTTTGCAATGCTCCACATATTCGCTGCGTTTGCGGTGAGCCTCAGCCGCTTTATCTTGGGCAGTGCGCAGGAAGTTGTCTTGGGCCTCTTCCCAATGGCTGTACTCAATACGGAGCTGACCTATTAGTTGCTCAAGTTGAATCAGCCGTTCTTCAAAAGCAGCACGCTTATGTTGCCGTTCACGCTGCAAATTTCTGCATCACTGATTTGCGTCCGTGCATTCTCTGTCGTAAGTCCCAAGCAGTTCGTCGTTTGATTCCGCATTTTCTTCTGTGCGAACTATACCCGTGGTGTATTTCACCGGCGTTGCGCTGTCTCAGTCCACTCTGGAAGGGTTTTACCATGCCTGATGTTGGTACGTTTACCAAAATAAATAAATAAATAAATAAATAAAATAAAAAAGCCCACAGGTCTTTATTTTAAAGCCCAAAAGGCCTATTTCAGTTATAACGCTGGCGTAAGCGTGTTAAGCAGGGAAATTCCACCTAAAATTTATTTTTCTGTGAGAGCGAATGTGAGTAAGCCTGTGGTTCTCATTGGCAGCGACGTGCCACGTGGCTATGAACGTGGGTATGTGCGTCAGCTGAATATGAGTTGTTGCTTAGGAGCCTTCAGAAATTATGTACGTGCACAAGTAAGGAGGTGGACGCAGATTCTGCCGCCTTCCTCACATTCCAACGGAGGAGTCTGCAGATAATTATGGCAATCGGTGGAATAGTTCAGCAAGTTCACTCACGAATGCATTCAGACACCCCAACTCACACTCAATAATGAGGGATTGAGCCTCGGCATCGTTTTCGACTGGCGAGTGTAAGTGCTTGTGAATGCTATTGAGCCCGATCGCAAATCCCAGCATAACGTCTGCTGGGAAATCAGGTGGGCATCCAGGGAATTCAGGTGGGCATGGTGATCAATACTGGAAACTTACCTGGGCAACGTTTTTAAAGCTGGGAGTAGGTGGAAATAATGGCGGTAGGTTAGGTGGGCACCTCGGCTGTCCTGGGCAATACTGGTGGCCTTACTGGTCAACGTGACCCAACACAACCATGCTGGCGTCAATTGTGTTGACTGATCGTCTGCGATGGGGACGCCTTTTTTCTCCTTGGCAATGCCCACCGTCGTTTGCCGTTAAAATGCGCTAACAGTGAAGGGCACCATGAGCGTTCGAAAAAAGCGGTATAGACATCGACAGCACCCATGCAATTTGTTGTGAGCGGAGCATATTTATATTCGCACGTAAAGCATTTGGAAGCTTATAATTGATATACCTCCAGGCCTAGAAACGAAGCTTCACTTGAGTGGGCCGGCCTGCGTGCGCACAGGCGTGCATAACGCGAACTTTTCTAATATATGAACTACAAGATGATATGCGGGGCTCTGCATATATGTGAAAAGATGCAACACTACGAAGCCAGCGAGAGAACCACCAGCTTCGTTCCTAGCCGTTGTCGCCTGCAGCCCCCGTCACGCCATGAAATAGCTCATGGAACACGTACTGTTTACTTACAGAGCAGGCTCTCAACTCCTGCTGGATGTAAGTGGCACCTGACCTTACCGTTTACCGACAGCTTAGGCGTCCATGACAATGCTAGAGTTTATTTATTTTTAACGCGTTTTGAACGGCGCGCGTCACTCGACTCAGTTGGCCGCCGGCAGGGGGGCAGCGCGACACAAGACGACGGCTGCGACGTTTCGGCGGCTCGCTCGGCTCCCACCGTCATGGCTGCCTGCAGTGGTCCTACGATTCGTAAATGCTCAGCGGCGTGACATTTCTGGTTACGTGACGACTATGGATTTATCTACCGGACGAACAAGTACGGCTGCGCAGTTAAGGTAAGTGAAACGTCGTTTACTAGTCCTGTGTATTTAACGGAGCACTGTTGTCGAACCGGTGCCGGCCCTTAGTACTGACGTTCTGTGTGTGCAACGTATCGCTCGCGTTGGTGTGCGATATCTAGTAGTATCATATCGGCGTTACGCAGATTTGGCATTTGACAAGCGACCTTTTCCGTCTTGTCACGTATGTAAGCAGCACTTGCTCCAAAGTTTGCGCCTGTGGGTTGTGCGAAGTAGAATCATGTGTCGTTAGTCAAACTGACCGCACCAAAAACGCTACCGCCTTGTTCTTCGCTATGAGCCACCCAAAAAATACCACTTCCCTCCAGCCTCCAGGTTATAAAAATAATGCGTAGCTGTGTAATCGGATGAGTACTCTCTTTAGGAGAATTGTACACTAACAAAAAAAGTAAAACGCGGTGTGTGCCTTGAATTCAGTCTAGAGCAGGGTATCGGAGTATATTTAGGGCCCCCTAGCACGCTCCGCACTCTGAATGTTTCAGTATTAATGTGTTCAATTATGAGCGTGAATAGTGTTGTGCGTCCGTCAGCCGCCTCGGGAATATGCATTTATGCGAATTTTTATGCGACCACGTTGAAACATTGCGCGTATCGTGCCTCGTCTAGACGTTGGCGCGCTGCGGACGGATAAACAGCGTTGTTGTAACCAGGTGGCCGCTGCCTTGCGCGTGCTGTAATGGTAGGACTTTTTGTAAATGGCAATAAAATGTGCGTTCAGACTCTCCATGTCGAAAGGGGTTTGGCTTCTGGTTCTCCGATGCACATCCAAAGTATCATATTCCCCGTGAGGCACTCCTTTCATTTCATTCCTAATTGTGAAAAGTTACCTTGCAGAAGCGCAAGTGCTTCAAAAGAGCATGCCTGTTTTATGTGCGCGGGCTTTCTTGGTAGTGATCCGCGGCCATTGCATTTCTTCTGATAGATACAAAAAAGAAAAACAGTAGTGTCGAGATTTCAGTGCATTTTACGAAACCGGGGTGGTTTAAATTGGAAGGATTCCTCAAATTCGCGCATCCCGTAGTCTAGGTGCAGATTCAGTGCGTGGAACCCCCAAACTAAAAAAGGGGTTCTCAGTTCTTTTTCACGTAAATAAATGAGCAGCTGCTAAATGTCTTGTGCATTCCAACTGGGAACGTTTTACCTTCAGGCAAACTTCCCTGATATGTAAAGCCCAAGTTTTGCACCCCTGTTTACAACACTTGTGTGAACAGACACATTCCCGCATGCCTCTACACATCTTTCGAGTGGCGTAGCTTCTGAATGTGCAGAGCGTGTATATTTCAAAATAAATGTTTGCCTTATCATTTTTTTTTGTGCTATCATTACCGTAAATGTTACTGTTTTTTTCCCCCAAAAATTCCCCAAGAAAAAAAAATTTTAAAAAGTTTCTTTTTTGCCCCGTGGTTTTGTCGGCCTTTTTCCGCCAGCCTAATGTTGTATAGGAGTGATTTTCATATTCTAGACTAAAGTGGGCAAGGCAGCCTGGTGATCTCTGTGATTCTGCATTTTGGGTGCACCAGGTTCGAAGAAAAATGACTGCGTCTGGCGTGTTGGTTGATAATAATCTGCATTTTGCAAGCCATTGGCCGCTTGCAGGCAGAGAAGTTGCTTCGAAGATAAAGAACGGGCACAACGTACTCCCATGCCATGGACGAGACTTCTTGTGGGACGTCGAATGTGTTCGGGCCTAGTAAAAAAAGGGTGACCACATTGCTTTTCTCCAGTTCTGAATTGTCTTGCATTAGGGGCCCTTTTTTTCAATTTCAGCAAGCTGAATTTGCGTATTTGAGTTTAAGGATTGTTTTAAAAAGCATTTGAGCCTTAGCAGTGTTACTACTTTGCTTATAATGTTTTGACACAAATAAGTTTGACCAATCAGCTAGGTAACGTAACGAAGTCTAATTTCCAAACTTGCACCACATTTGCACGCATCTAGATAAGTTATTACTGCTTTCATCATATTGCTGCCTAGAACTGTTTCAGTTTGTAATTAAACGCAACGAGGTTTGGTGTTGGCTTTCGGCTAGCGTGATGGTGTCTGCTTTTTTACTTGGGGGTGTTTGATCTTATGTTTTGGCACATCTCACAGCTTTTTAAGCCTGAAAACAATGGTTGAAAAAAATAGTGAGCTTGATGTGCTCAATATATTGTTAGTTTTGTTACCCTGTGAAGAGTTTTGTTCCACCATGAACATGCACATAATTTAACCGCATTTTGAAGCACAAATATAAGATGTTAAAACTTCCAAGTAAAAAAGATGGAGGTAGTCTTGTAATAGTTGGCTTTATCCAAAAAACGAGGAGGAGAGCCTTCACGATACCACAGCCCGAATTGGGAGGCTAAGAGGTGTTGACGTACCTAACTAGCTTGTAATTAATATGGAGCTATAACTGCAAATTATTTTTATGCATGACTAGGATGGCATGCACTTAATGATGGCTAAATGAAGTTATTTTTAAACCCTTTTTTTCTTTATGTGAGTGACCGCAACCCTTTTGAACTATAGAGAACAAGTTGCCAGTGGGTTATTCAGGATTAAGTGTTGCAGGTTTCAGGTTTCACATTTGAGCTGATGGGAACTGAGGGGCTCTTGGCCAAGGCACGTTTTCTTATTTTTTCAAAACAAGGCTTCTTTGGGCTTCAAAATCACCCGCGGCAACTTAAATTACTAATGTGGATGTGTGCCCCATCTCCTTGAACGGTTAGTCTAGCAGCAGACATCACATCGGGAAGTGCGGTGAAGCATGGTGATGGTGATGAACAGTAGAAAAGGAAAAAAAAACATCAGATGGCCCAGCATATTTTTTTTTTCTACCGCGTTTTCTCTTCATTAATGATCTCCACGTGTGCTCTGCTGGTTCGTTATGTCACAGTGCCGTGGGCATCTAAACAAACATGCGTATTCTCATCTCAGTGCTTAGAAAGCTTTTGCTGCTTTCCAGCTCTGCACTTTTTCTTCCCCACTTGTTTGGCAGTTCCAGTTAATGTGTACATGTGGACATAAAAAAGCTTGCGAAGACTCAGACAAACATACTTGACGCTGACCACGCTGCAAGCAAATGGTTACCAATAAGGGAGTAGGGGAAAAATTTACCCTTTGCCGGCTGCGGGCCCTAGTCTCGAGAATGTGCACCTGTTTCCCCGGCTTTCTCGTAAAAACAAATCGGTGGAAAGATGAGCGGTGACAGTAGAATATGCTACTAAGCATCCACTGCACTTCCATCTTGGTAATCAGTGCCTTCTGGTGCACAATGCAACAATTATTGCCCATAATAGCATTGATTGGAGCAGCCAGCTAACCAAAAGGCTGACCATTTTTTTTAGGAACCTGGGATTTTCCCTTTGCTTTTTCTTTTTGGGCCTTTATGTTTGTTTTGAACTGTTTCATTTTATTATTGAGCCGGGGACCCTTTTCATTTGTAACGTTTTTAGATTTTGCAGTGCCGGGCGCGACCACCCCACCCGCTTGCTGGAGGAAAGGGTTGCCGGAGTTTTTTTGGTGTCCCCTCTTCCCTTCCCCCCTGAGCCAGTTTTGAAAATGTTTGCAGCTGTAGATGAGCAGGTAAGCAGACTTTTTCCCCTCGTCGTTGCTGTACACTAATGAATCATAAGGAGCCAGAAAACCAGAATTCAGCCTGCAATTTAAATCTCGGCAGCACTTTTTTTTTTCACAACTTCAGCTGGATGCATGCCAGCACTAAAGAGCAAAGTTCGATGAACAGTTATTTTTTAGAAAATATTGGTTCTTTGCAACTGCACTTTAATTTTTGGCCATGTAAAAATTTGGGCTGTCTAATAGTCAAACATAAAAAGAACGGTACGTCAACAACTGGTTTAAAACCTGATTGCACACAGCACAGACTGTCCAATAAATTGGGGTTTTGGGAACCGAAACTGAGAACGGCAGCCACTCCCGACACCCTGCAGATATGTGCCGGAAGTGGCTCATGTCGCACTTTTCTTTCTATGGAAGAACAATACTTTGTCGTGGCTAATTATGTCCAGTGAAAAAGCAGTGAGAAACGTGTACAGTAAGAAGTGTAACGTTTTCCTACCACACAAGTCGCATTAGACAATGGGGCCCTTTGTTTACCCTTGGCGCTTCGAGTTTACGAATAGTGGCCTGATTGTAGCAGCTATTTGTAAGAGATGAATGACCGGTTTTAATCGTGTACGCATAAAAATAACCCGCAAGAAGCAGTGATACAGCACTCCAGAGGTTTACTGTCACGCATTTTAATAGCTGTCCTGCAAAAGCTATTTATTAACGCTGTTTTCTCAGTTGCATGTGCTCGGTTATGGCTTACTTCAAAAGTATTAAACAAAAATTTTGGGTAGATTAGAATTTATTTTAAGAAGCAGATTTGGTTGTTGCAGATGTGGCTTGCTACATGATTGTGTACGCGTAGGCCCGGGCCCGAACTGGGAGCGCTGAAGACCAGCCTCCCAGGTGGGCACGTTTTGGGTCAGCCATTTCATACTCGTGGTGATGATGGCACTGATGATGATGATGGTACTGGTACAAGACTTCCCCCCCCGGTGCGCAGTGTGATAAATAGAAATGAAAGCACGTTATTGTCAATCTGCCAGTATATACTCATAGACACTGGAATGCTGGACTACGGACTGGCTTTCATGCAGCATTTTTTCCCTTGCGCGCTGTTTGAACAGTGCAACTGTTGTAGCTAGCTGTAATGTGTGGCGCTAATGCGTTTAAAATACCCAAAAAATGCCGAGTGCTCGTGAGCGTGTGCCTCGAGCAACCGCCAACCGACACCCGCATGCACTGTGCCTTTAGCAAAAAAAAAAAAGAAGCAAAATGTTGGAGGAGTGCCTCGGGTTGCCTAGCGACCAGCAACGCCACAGTTGCTAAACACTTGCTCCATGGAACCTCGACGCAAATCTAGGAAAGCAGCGCAGGCGTTGTGCATGTAAGCGCGCCACTGTGCTCTAGCTGTTGTCTAGTGGCGCATGCAGTGCTCGTCAAAAGGACCACGACGATATTTTTGCATACGATGACTACTACTACCACAGTGCAAAGCATCGACGGAACATGTAAACAGACAATTTAAACTTGTACAAACGTGTGCTGCTGGGTTTTTCAGCGTTTGCGTAGGAAGAAATCGTGCAGCTTCACTATGGCTCAGTCCTTGCTAGACTTAGTGCAGCGAAAGACGCTAAATGTCGGTGAAACATTAACATTAGTCAACTTAATTAGCATCCCAGACACCAGACCACACAGCCAAATGGTTGAGAGCAAAGAAGTTAAAAAAGTTTTTTAGGGAACGATTGTCCCTCTGTGCTCTCCATTACCCTTCGAGCTGCATTAGTTGATTTTATGGTGTATTCCCGACGCTACAAAGGCGATGAGGCACGCTGTAGTGGAGCGCTCCAGATTAAATTTTTACCACCGGGGGTCTTTAATGTGTGCCGAAATCTTGAACAAGCACGCACTTATGCTTTTCACCTCCAAATTAAAAAAATGGCCACCGCAGACATTGGGCCCTTTATTGCAAAGTTGGTTGGCACGCATACGTTGTACATTTTTTCATCACTGAGTGGTCATTCCTCTTTTGGGGTCTAACGACGACACCCAGCAAAAAAAAAATTGGTTCCAGTCCACGCCTTAAAGGTGGTTCGAAAGCAAAGCTGTAAACGACACCCACAAAAATTGCCCATGCCGTCACTTCAATTCACAAACGTGGCAGTGCAAAGAGTGAAACCCACATATTCTGCCAGCCATTATCTGGAATTCATGGGGGTGGCGTCCCGATTGCAGCAGTGTTGGGCACGGCCGGGCTAGAGCGCCGGACGCCGCCGCTGTATCCCTGGCCGTGCGTCAGCAAAAAGAAAAGGTGACGAGCGTCTTTCTGAGGGTGAGACAGCGGAAAACCCGATGAGCTAGCTAGGGGGGTACACCACCGCCCCCGACACAACGCAGACACCAAAAACAATTTGGCAAGTGAGCCTAGTGATTCCCATTTATCCGATAACTAGTTAGGTTTTGTAAGGTTGAGAATTGCAAGAAAGCTGAGGGAACTTTTTTTAAAACGCTATTTATCAGATCCTGTTGATTCTTTTGCCTTGTGTAATGCCTGTTAAAACAACCATTCTGTATTCTTAATTTAGAGAACAGAGTCCCATTCGTGGCAAGCATGGCAAAGGTAGCGTTTCTCTAGTGACCAGATTTTGTAAAGGGGTCTGTACATTTTGTTTTCCTGCCCTCCAAACCAATCCTTAACGTACCTTTGGTGTATGGCCACTTAATTCCGTCGGGTCTGGGTTACCCAGGAGGTTGTCGAGCAAGTTAAAAAGTCGTGTGAAGGAAGCGCGCAAAGTACGCGAAGCTGCACAAGAACAGGCTCAAACAACCGTTGCTAAAGCAGATGACAAAGCCAACGGAATGGTCCTACCAACGTGCCCGCCAGGGCGCACAGCTCCGAAAGCAACTCCGGTGTTCGGGGAACGCTGGGTAATAGCGCCCTTCGCCGTTCCGTCTACTAAGTGCTCCATGAGTGAAAAGGGCCCTCCTCCTCTTTAGCCAGGTTGGGAGTTTCTTGTTGCGCACTCCACGAAGAAACCGTTGGCTGGTAGAGGCAGAAAGCTTCCTTTAAAAAACTTGTCCGCATTTCAAAACAACTACACATAATACTTGGCCGTGTTTCCTAGCATAACCAGGCATAATCTTAGTTGAACCAAAAATAAGCTAGGTGGGGCGGCCAGCTTTGCTCTTTGCTCATCTACGCGCCACTAGGGTAAAATTGGCCGGGAATCCAACTTGTGCCCTTGTGCTCGGAAGCGCAACGCCTTAGCCACTGAGCCACTGCGGCGGGTGTATATCTTTTGGCCTACCAAAACTTCAATAGTATAGCAGCGCAGTGGTTCGCAGCCATGACTGCCCCAGGGACCCCTTCTTGGGTTGCGAAACAATGGGGACCCCACGATTGAGCATAAGTTTATCGGTGTCATTATGTCAAACAATTTGTACTTGTATCAACAAGTCTTTGAACACTTATATGCTGCCTTAGGTAGGCCTCTTTATCTCTTGTCATAACTGAAGGTGTTAAAATATGCACTATGCAGAGAAACTAAACATACATGTAATGCAGCGAGGCCAACTTTTTTCCATAGCAAGAAAGTTCTGGCAAAATCGAGAAAACAGTGGCAGGGGAAAAGTTTTAAAAGAGGCTTCACGGACCCCTGAAGTGCTCTCGCGGACCCCCTTGGACCAGTCGTATAGCATGTTGCAGAGCACAACAACACTTATTCGATCAAATCTTTGGATTTATGTGACCAGTAAAGTTTGGTTACATGATTTAGCTTTCTAATAAAGTAAGGCACAACCTCAACACAGGATATAGTACTTACACCTGATTCAAATAGCGCAAGTTGATCAGTTGGGAGTTTAAAATAATTGCTTTGTTTTCTAAGTGCAAGTTCAGATTGGTCCAAATGTCGATGTGCCTGACGCAAAATTGACGTGGCTGATGCGGAACACATCCTATGGCGAATTCCGCCTGGATCTGGCAACCCTACAGAAACGGCGGTACAGGATGTGAATCGGCACCCCTTCTACAGCATGGCACGGGCGATAGAGAAGACAGCCTCTTTCGTCAATGTGGAACTTGAAAAAGTATGTGAACATCTATATTGTTATCGTGC
Organism: Haemaphysalis longicornis; assembly: GCA_013339765.2. Taxonomy (NCBI): domain Eukaryota; kingdom Metazoa; phylum Arthropoda; class Arachnida; order Ixodida; family Ixodidae; genus Haemaphysalis; species Haemaphysalis longicornis. Next base: position 12,578,899 of record CM023448.1, on the reverse strand, counting down.
GCTTTTTAAAAAAATAAGTCGAGATTATATTGTCGATTCATGTAATATTTAGAGCATATAAAATGTTTCCAACTGGCTGACACGCATGTTTTGAGTTGGTATTTTTACTGGGGAATAGGTATTAATTACAGAAAAAACCCGTTCCCAGCTCTTCAACCTGAGTTCAGGCTGAGGGGTAGTTTCTAGTTAAAAAATGGGAGGGGACTTTACACATTTATGATTGTGGGAAACAACACGCTGAAAAAAAAAACAGGACAACAAAAAGGGGCACAGCACTAGTCCTGACTCGAACTAGCGTTTATTAGGCAACAGAAACACTGAGCATATACATGCAACTACGCACCTGCACAGAGGGAGAAGAAAAGACTGATGCAGCTTTGCATAGGATAATGCGCTAAAGAGACAAGAAGTTTGAAGAAAACGTGTGTGGAGAAGGGCTGACAATTCACGTAAGCATATGGCCAACTAGCTTGGCTTTTTTTTGTGGGACGTAATCGACGTCTGGCTTACGCAGTCACCTTTATAGACCATAATTGCCTGGCTCTTCCTGGGCGCTGGCATTTTTCCGTGATCAATGTGCTGCCATGCGAGCGCTTTGTGGGGGAATGTGGGCATGCCAGCTGCCGCCCCCGCAGCGTGTCACCGCTCGTATTGTGGACTGCATATCGTGCGCCTCGTGTGGCTTGAAAATTGGTAAGCGCCTTCCCATTTGATGTATCATGCCACAGTTAGCTTGTTCACCACAGAGCACATTCAAGGAAAACGAGAACTAATTCTTATGCGAGGCTTGACCATGCTGCACAGATTGTGAATGCAGTGTGTGGCACGTTGTTTTCGACAATATCATGACTTGTGTGGCTCTAGTTTGTAGTGCCAGACTTTTTGATGCCCACTGTTGTACCCGGGTTATTACAGCCGCTGGCTTTCTTTTTAAATAGTACCTCCAAGTCACCATGCCCTGCGTGAAATTCACTATGTATGAAAGCTACCCGTTCAAGCATGACTGCGCTGCTGTAGACTGCACTAAAAACCAACACAACTGCAAAGTCTTCACGCAAGAAATAACCCACAGAAATAGGGGTATAGATATCGTAACATGGTGCAAACACACAGAAGCATAAGGAAGAAAAGACACAGAGTTTGCATGTTTTTCCTTCCTTCTGTCTGTGTGGTTTGCACTGTTGTATGAAATGAGCTTACACCAACTCCCCCAATTAAGTACTTTACTCAGGCGTATATGAGAAGTCTATATATTTTCTGGAGGCTTGCATCGCTGCGCAAATGGGTCTTCATGTTAAACCGAAAGTACTTCCTATCCAGCAGCTTGGCATGACCAGCAAAAAGGAAAAAGAAAAGGTGTCGCACGCCAGTTTAGAAAGCCAGTTTGTGCCAAACTGCTTGATTCAGTGTTTTCATTTCAGCGTGATGACCCATTTGTACAGCACCGTGAGCCCCAGGAAAATTTATAGGGTGATTAGACTTAACATAGGAGTAACGTAGTGAACGACACACTTGGAGTGAAGTAAGGAAAAATACGCAAGCGATGTGTGTCTTTCTATTCTTATGCTTGTGTGTGGTTGTGTCATTGTATATCTATACGATTATTTCTTCAGGATGTTTTTTCACTAATATTTTGTGCTTGCGTTGCTTGTTAGTGGAGTCAACAGCGGCGCTGTCACACTCGAACGGATGGCCTCTGTGCATGTGAATTTCTCTCTGAGCACGGGACTTGATCGTAGGAATTAAAAAGACGGCAAGTAGCTGTAAACACCTGGGTATAACAATGCACATTAGAAAGACTGGCACTACAAATTGTGGGCTAACGTACGGGATAGCAGAGGACCCCGGCTAGCTTAGTAGAGAAAGTGCTACGCGCCGTACACCAGCCCTGAGGAATCCGAAGACTCACGCACAGGTTCGGCTTCTCAGAGGCTTTATTGCCTGACAGATACAGGGCATATACCAGACAACACGACTATCGCTTGTTGGGGAGACAGTGGCTCCGTTCGCTCGCTCAAGCCGCGGGACCCAGACCTCAATAACCGTCATCACGGCTGCGGGAGCAGGGGAGGCATCCCGTGCGACCGATCAGGGCAGAATCTCAGCAGGGTCCGTGGAACAAACTGGGTTCCCGTCATCGGGGCATAGCCAACCCATTCCGACCAAATCGCTCAGTCGACTCACGGCGGAGCGTGAGAGTAGGTCTTCCCCTGGTCCAGGAGAGGGTGGCACGAAGCAAGGCGACAGACTGGTCCTCCTTTCCTCTCGCGCCCTCGTGCACAGATTCACAGCGAGCCGGTTTGGCGCGTCGCATAAGGTCACGAAAAAGTCATGGCTCACGCGATGCACCGGCTGCCCAAAATGGCGGCTCCTGGTTCGCGAAAGCACGTGCAGGCGAGGCGTAGGAAAACACGGGTCCCCACAAAATCGAAGCACAGTTCGTTACTTTGACGAGAACGCGCAACACCCTTCATTCACGACATGCGACACGCTCTGACACACTGCATCTGTGTGCAGCGTGGTCAAGCCTGGCATAAGAATTAGTCCTCGTTTTCCTTGAATGTGCTTTCAGGCAGTAAGCTGTGGCATAAGGACACATCAAATGAAAAGGCATTTACACATTTTCACGCCATATGAGACGCACAAAATGCATTCCAACGTGAGCGGTGGCATTCGGCTGGGGCAGCGGCTGGTTTGCCCGCAGTACCCACTGGAAGCAGCCGGGCGGTGCAGCCCAAGGAGTGCCGGAATATTTTGGTTTATAAAGGTTAATGTTGAAGGCTTCTACTATATTCCTAACCATCCGATTTCTATGGTCGAAGAGCCCCTCGTTATCACCGAATTGAGGTTTGCATGCACAGTTTTCTTCACTGTGCGGGTAAATTTGCATATGTGTGATGTTTTATCGTCTGTGGGTGCTCTTCTTTTCAGTAACTCCCATCTGCCCCACATACACTGTTATGCAAGAGAGCAGTATCTGGTAAACGACACGCACTTTACAAGGCACAAAAGCACGCGTGTGCTTGACTTTGGAAGTTGTAAAACTGGCGTTATGGGGATGCTTTTTGTTCACCAACGAACAAAGCTTGCCTATTTTGTTCTTAGCTGAGAAAAGGATTTGCACGCCATATCGAGACCCCACATTTTTCAGCCCATGTGCCATCTTGTGCATGTAGGGCATGACCGCACGTTTCACGAGTTCCTTTGCTGAGTTGCCTTGCCGTACATGCACAAAACGGCAAGCAGGCAAAAAATGTGGGGTCCCTATATAGTATGCAACCCTTTTACTCAGCTAAGAACAACATAGGCCGGCTTTATTTTTTTCATTGATGAACAACAAAAAAACGTTCACAAGGTGTAAACACGTGTGCTTTTTGCCTTGTAAAATGTGTGCCGTTCACCCAATACCACTGTCTTGTGAAGGAGAGTACATGGGGCAGATGGGGCCCTTCTTAAATGTAAGACTAGAAGCGCACTCAGGGACGATAAAAGATCGCACGCACACAATTTTACCAGCAACTTGCAAAAAGTGTGGGTGCAAACCCTGTTTCGATGATAGCAAGGGGCACTTCGAGCATAGAAATGGAATGGTTAGAGAGATACTAGAAGCCTTTTACGTGAATATTTGAAAAGCTGACTACGTAAGCCACAAGTTGATTACGCTCCACAAAAAAGAAGCCAAGATTGTCGGCCATATGCTCAAGTGATTTGTCAGCCCCCGCTACACTTGCTTTATCGTGTGTTTTCTTGTTTTTCAGCGCAGTATTGTTTGCTGAGATGCATCAATATTTTCTTCTCCCTCTGCGCATGCGCGCCGCTGCGTGTGTTTTTCCATTTTGCTAATACTGGTTGCGGGTCAACGCTTGTGTTAGGCCTCTTACTGTTATCCCATTCCTTTCCACGCCCTGTGGTTTCAGTATGTTAATGAAAGGCAGAAAATATTTTGGGTGAGAATCATATTTGCCCATAGTTTTTTTTTTCATGTCAATGGTTTTCACTCGTTCACCCTTAGACCAGGCTGAGTTCATATATCAGAAATAGAAGGCTACTTAAAATGTTAATAAGAAGGAGAGAAAACGTTCTATTGAGAACAAACAAAAAATGGAAGGTCTGTGTGAGTTTCCTTGACCAGATATGTGTCTTGCCTTCTACTTTCAGAATCCCCTGGTGAAATGTGCGTCAACTATGCCCTCAAGTACCTGTGGAGGTTATTTACAGAGGCGAGCCGCCGTGAAAAGAGGGTCTGTGCACAATAAAATGAAGCTGTGGTGTGAGCGCACGGTTTCGCATTACGTCTTCCACACTAAGCAGAAAATGTGTCCCTGCAGCCACGCATACATCAGTGCATATTCTGTCAAGACAGCTGCCATTCCAGCAAAATTCACGACCCACTATTATCCCTGTGACGTCTATGCCCGCTAGACGGGTATGCCGCCATCTGTACCACCATGCCCCCCAATAGCGGTGTGCCCGATAGTGCCCGCCATTTGGCATGGCGCTGTCTCCACTACAATAATCCACTATTTTGACCGGCAGCAGCTTCCGCTATGCCGGCGTGGCGGGATTTCGGACAGGGACTTCACTCGCGCTACACTCCAAAAGCGGATCTTACCGCCGTGAGGGCCCCTATTTCGCTTGTACTCGCTCTTGGCTATTCGTCACAGGAGCCGCACGCTGTGACAGCTGTTAATGGATATTTTTTCTGTTCCGCTTAGGCTAGCGAAACCTATAAAATGCCTGCGAAGCAGTACTGCAGGCAATTTGCAATATACACTTCGTGCGTGGGGTCGCAGTTGAATAGGAAGGAGGTAGTCCACGCCCGCGTATTCGGAGACGGAGCCATCGCGTCCTTGACGACATACTTCAAGCGCTGTTGGCGTTCGGGAACACTACCGAAGCAGTGGAAGACGGATAAGACGGTACTCATTCCGAAGCAGGGCAAACCGCCGAGCATAGAAAACCTGCGCCCAATCTCCCTAACGTCATGCGTGGGGAAGATCCTAGAACACATACTGAACGACAGGTGGCAACGATACCTAGAATCGGAGAGACTCTACCCGGACGGCATGCTGGGCTTCCGGGAGAGACTGAGCACACAAGACGCAATGATTCAGTTACAACACAACATTCTGGAAGTGTCCCTACGCACCCACGACAACAGGGCCGTGCTGGGGCTGGACCTGCAGAGTGCGTTTGACAAATTCAAGCACTCCGCCATCCTCGCGCAGGTCAGCAGTCTCGGCATGAGCAGAAGGTCCTATGACTATATTCGGGACTTTCTTTCAGAACGAACCATCACAATACGCGCGGGCGACCTACAGCTGCCGCCCAAGAAGCTAGGGAGCACGGGAACCCCCCAGGGCTCGGTGATATCACCGCTGCTCTTCAACCTAGTCCTGATAGGCGTGGCACGCAGGCTCTCGGAGATCCCGCAGGTCCGCCACACCATCTACGCGGATGACATCACGCTGTGGGTCCCCGGGGGCAGCAACGGCCACATCGAGGACGCGTTGCAGACAGCGGTGAACGCCATCGAAAACCAGCTTATTGGCACGGGACTGCGGTGCTCGCCGCAGAAGTCGGAGCTGTTTATCGTCCCACCACCGGGCAGGTACCGCAAGAAAGAGGCAGAAGAATCGCCAAACATCCACATACGAACGAGGGACGGCACAGTCATCCCCAGGGTCGCCACTCTCCGGGTCCTCGGCATGCACCTCGAGGCCAGGAGAAGCAACAAGACCGCGGTGGACCGCCTCGTCACCAAGATCGGCGCGGCGGCCCAACTCATCCGGAGGGTGTCGACGCGGCACAACGGAATGAAGGAGGCCAGCCTCCTCCACCTGCTCCAGTCCTTCGTGATGAGCCACGTCGCCTACGTCGGGGCGTTCCACTTCTGGCTGCGCCAGGAGAGGGACCGCGTCAACGCGGCCATCCGCAAGGCGTACAGGACGGCCGTGGGCTTGCTGAATAGCACCAGCACGGCCCGGCTGCTCGAGCTCGGGGTGCACAACACCCTCGAGGAGATTAGCGAGGCCCAACGAACGGCGCAACTCGAACGCCTCGCCACCACGAGCTCGGGCAGGCGTATCCCGGAACGCCTCGGGCTGGCGGGCACGTCGTCGCAGCAGAACGAGATTGCGCAGCAACAGCAGCGGCAGCAGCTCCAGCCGGAGGTGATGGGGCGACTCCGGATCCTCCCGCTGCCCCGCAACGTCCACCCCGACCGCAACCGCGGTCGCAGAGAGCCGAGGGCCCGCGCTCTCGACGCAACGCACGCCAACGACACGGGCGCCCTGTACGTTAACGCCGCCCGGTACACCGACCGACCCGACGCCTACGTAGCGGTGGCGGTCCGCGCTACCACGGGAGAAATATACAGCGCCTGCAGCGTCCGCGTGCCGTCCGCCAGCCAGGCGGAGGAGACGGCGATCGCGCTGGCGCCGTCGGATCCGCAGTGCACCACAGTGCTCAGTGACTCCCGGTCGGCCATCGCGAACTACGCCAAGAACAACGTATGGGAAAGTGCCGTGCGCGCGATGAAGTGCAGTGCAGTGATCAGTGGAGCGGTGCCGGCCACCCACCTTCGGTGGTTCCCGGCGCACACCAACATCAGAGGCAACGTGGGCGACAGTCTCCCCAACCGCAACGAGACGGCGGACGCAGCCGCGCGAGGACTGACCAACCGCGCGGCGGCGGTCTCTTCCCCACTGCGGAGCTCCGCGACAGAGGGAGGCCAACGCGAAGACAACGACGACGAAGACGACAACGACGACGTGGAGTGGGACCCGGAGCCCCTCCTCACGTACGGGGAGGTGCTAGAGTGGTACCGACTCGGCCGGCGCACCGCTCCGGCGCCCCACCCGGAACTAACACGACAGCAGGCAGTGCTACTACGCCAACTGCAGAGTCAGTGATCACGCCGGCGCTCGCGCGTCACGTGTGCCCGGACGTGTACGCCAGTGACGTGTGTAGTGTGTGCGGGCAACATCGCGCAACTCTGGCCCACATCCTGTGGGACTGTGCAGTGCACCCCGTGGAAGCTGCCGACCTCTACGGCAGGCTGCCGGACACCATAACGAGTGCCATATATTCGACGGACCTGGACGCACAAACTCTAGCCGTCCAGCAGCTCGAGGCAGCTCTCGCCAGGCAGAAGCGGAGCGAGTCGTAGACGGAGGGGAAAGGGACGAACTCCCGAGTACCTTTCGCGCACCGCTCACGCCGACGCCGGCGGGGCCTAGTCCCGAAGACGTCGTGAACGTGGGTGGGATGTGGAGGCTCTGCTCATCCCGACCTCCCACTCCCTGCTGGCCATAAATAAAGTCTTTCTCTCTCTCTCTCTCTAAGAAGGCGGTAATTATGATGATGATCGTTGGATGTTTATGGCGCAAGGCCAACTGGGGCAAAGAGCGCCAAAACAATAGTCGATGATAGGGGTGGAACCTTAAACACTAAGTAAAATCAGCAAAAACAAAAGTAAAATCACAACACGACAATGAGCATGGCTGGTGTATAGGGCCAGATTTCATGATGCGTGATAGGAAATGAGGTTTAAAAACTTGACGTCGGACAAATACTCAAACACACGTTTCACGGAAACAATGGCATCATCACCTAGGAGAAACGATGGATGTAGGGGAATATGTTGTTTGTAGAGTTCTCTGAAGTGTTTGTGTCGTGTTGTGTGAAGTGCCTTGCATGTGATTAGTATGTGCACTACGGATAGGGCCTCTCCGCACCTGCTGCACTGGGGTCTAGAAGATCCCGTCAGCAGATACGAGTGCGTCGCATGGGTGTGCCCTATCCGCAGCCTACCCAAGGCGACTTCAGTGTGTCTGTTGTGTGAGTCAGATGTGTACCGTCCCAAGTGTGGCTTTATTACATGTAGTTTGTTGTCTGTCTGTTCGTCCCAGTGTGTTTGCCATGTTCTGCGCAGGTGTTGTCTTATGTGTGGCTTGAGGGCTGTGTAGGGTACCGTTGTAATGTCCACAGTGTTCCTGAGTGCAGCAGCACCGGCCCTCTCGTCTGCCAACTCGTTCCCAGCGATCCCTGCATGTCCTGGGACCCAGCAGAGGACCAGCTCATGCTTTTGTGCATACACGGACATGATAGTGCTGAATACAAGATTAACTATGTGGTTTTTGGGGGGCTTGTGCGATGACAGTGCGCGAACAACACTCAAAGAATCTGTATAGATGATGGAATTGGGAATTTGAGTTTCAAGAATGTGTCGTACAATCAGTAAAATCCCATACGCTTCTGCTGAAAAAATTGATGTGTGCACGCTCATGGTTCTGGCTGCATTGAAATTAGGACCATGAGCAGCACACGACACCATACTGGAGGATTTAGAAGCGTCACTATAAAATTCTGCACATGTGTATTTAAACTGCAAAGACAGAAAGTGCTGCAGTATTGCAGCTCGTGGTACCTGATTTTTGTCAAGTCTCATAAAAGAAAGGTCGCACGACACAGGGCGAACTTGCCAAGGCGGTAAACTGTTAGAAAAGGATGACCTGTACACATCTAAAAACGAAGCACTTAGATCCGAGGCTCGCTCTCTCACTCTAAGTGAAAAGGGCAGAGGAACGGATGGGCGATTTGCAAAGAGCAGATATGTTGATGTATCGTTAAAGACAGGATAAAAAGGATGATTATTCAGTGATGAAATTTTAAAAGCATATAGCAAGTCCATGTACGTTCGTTGGTTCTCAAGGCTCCACTTATCACACTCGACATACAGACTCTCGACAGGGCTAGTGCGAAAAGCACCCGAGGCGAGACGAAGCCCCAAGTGTAGCACTGGGTCAAGCATTCGCAACGCTGTTTTAGTCGCCGACCCATATACCACACTGCCATAGTCTAAACGAGACTCAACCAATGTAGTATACAAGCGAAGCAGGAGTTCTTTGTCGGAACCGTAGGATTGGTGGGAGAGAACCTTAAGTATATTCATTGTTTTGAGACATTTATTTTTAAGTTCCTTGATGTGGGGAATGAATGTGAGTTTGTGATCAAACACAACACCTAAGAACTTGTGCTCCTTGTTCACAGGAAGCGACACGCCATTAAGATGAATGTCTGGGTCCGGATGGACACCGCGCTTCCTGGAGAACACAACGCAGGAGCTTTTTACGGATTCAATTTAAAACCATTCTTGTCTGCCCAGCCGGCAAGTTTCTTTACACCAAGCTGGACTTGACGTTCGCAGATTGACATATTGCATGATTTATAGGATATCTGGACGTCATCTACATACATGGAATAAGAGATTGTAGGTGGCAGTGCCTTACCAAGAGAGTTCATTTTTACTATGAAGAGAGTGCAGCTCAACACGCCACCCTGTGGCACGCCATTTTCTTGCACGTGAACCTTTGAGAGTGCACCACCGACTCTTACTCGGAACGTTCTGTCCGACAAGTAACTGACAAGAGCGTTCAACATGTTACCCGAAACACCGAATGACTTGAGGTCCCTAAGGATCCCATAATGCCAAGCGGTGTCGTATGCCTTCTCAAGGTCGAAAAACACAGTTAAACAATACTGCTTGTGCGCGAAGGCATCCTTGATGTACGAGTCAAGAGCTAACAGTTGATCGTTCGTCGATCGCCCCACCCTGAAGCCTGCCTGGCAGCTCTCGAGAAGACCGTTGTACTCAAGGAAGTACACGAGCCTGCGATTTATCATCTTCTCGAAGAGCTTGCACAGGCAGCTCGTCAGGGCAATAGGACGGTAACTTGAGGGGGATGACGGGTCCTTTCCCTCCTTCAGGAAAGCTACAACTATAGCCTCCTTCCAAGAGTTTGGAATGTGCCCCGAAAGCCATATCTTGTTATATAGGTGTAAGAGTGTTAGAAGAGTGTCTGCGTGCAGGTGTTGTATCATTGTGTATGTGATGTTGTCTGGGCCTGGAGCTGAGGGTTTACACGTGCTCAAAGCAGCCCTCAGCTCATGCAGTGAAAACTCTGAGTTATAAGAAGATGTTGACCTATTGTTATCTAGTATAGACTTCTTTTCGGCCGTTTGTTTGTGTTTCATGAAAGTGTTTGTGTAGTGTGCGGAACTGGACACGTGTTGGAAGTGTTGTGCGAGGGTGTCAGCCTGGTCTTCGAGTGTGTCCCCTGTTGTGCTGACCAGAGGCAGGCTGTGTGTTTGTTGTCCTTTGAGTTTGCGTATTCTGGTCCATACTTTCCGTGTGTCTGTGTATGAGTTTATTGATGTTATGAAGGAACGCCAACTCTCTCGTTTTGCCTCACGGCGCACACGTTTTCCTAACGCCTTGGCCCGTTTGAACAAAATGAGGTTACCCGACGTGGGGTACCGACGAAGGACACCCCACGCCTTGTTCTGGGCCTCTCGCGCCCGCCTACAGTCCTCATTCCACCACGGCCTCCGCTGGTGGCGCGGGGCACCAGAGGCGGGGCACCAGAGGGCACCAGAGGCGTCGAGGATGTGCGCCGTGAGGAGTTGGGTAGCTTCTTCAACGTGTAGGTGTGTTATGGATGTGTGGTGTAGTTTGGATGTCTCTGTAAATGTATTCCAGTTAGCTCGTGCTTCATTGAACCTATTATGGGAAGATGGACTGCTTGGGCCTTTACCTATGTATGTGAGCGAGGTGGGGAAGTGGTCACTGCCATATGGGTCAGTTCCCACTCCCCACTCGACAAGAGGAAAGAGAACTGCGGAGCCAATAGCCAAGTCAAGACATGAGTATGTGTTGTGACCTATGTTATGGTATGTAGGCTGTTTATTGTTGAAAAGGCATGCTCCAGAAGATGTAAGGAATTTTTCTATCAGGCAACCTCGGGCATCCGTTCTGGAAGAGCCCCAAAGAGAGTTGTGAGCATTAAGGTCGCCTGTAAGGATGTATGGTTTGGGCAGCTGGTCAACCAGCGCCTCGAAGTCGGAGCTCGCAAGTGAAACATCAGGAGGAATGTATATGGAGCATACCGTTATCAACCTATTAAATATTATTAAGCGTATTGCTACAGCCTCAAGGATAGTGTTCAAGGTGACAGGGTGGCATGCTAAGGATTTCCGGACGATTATGGCCACACCGCCAGAAGAGTGTGTGCAGCCATCCCTGTCTTTCCTGTATACCAGGTAACTATTCAAGAAATTTGTGTGTTTAGAATTCAAATGTGTTTCCTGAACACACATTACACTTGGCTGATTGGTATGCAGAATCTCATACACGTCGTCAAGATTATTCAGAAGGCCTCTGCAGTTCCATTGAACAATATTTTCTCTTCCCATTATTTAGTGTGAGAGCTACTGGAGTGTGTATGTTTATGTGTCGTCTTTCGGGGCTGTGACTCTTGGATTGGGCTTTTTGGGCGGCCTATCTGAAGGCTTGGACGTCGGAGGCCGCTCCTTGCGCTGCGTTGCAGGCAAGAACGGCACGACGTCCATCTCGTCGTCTGATGTCCTGGGTGTGCCCGTCGAACCGGGCCCCCCGGACTTGGCCCCCCTTCGGGGGCCCTTCGTTTGAGCCGCCACCGCTGGTGGTGTCGGAGGCACCAGAAGTGGCACGGGCGGTGTGGTGGCGGTGGGAGCCGGTGCGGGGCTCGTGGTGTCCATGGCACCCTCCAACGCACTGGACGATGGGGAGGCACGGACGGGAGCGGCACCGGTCCCGACGGAAGAGGTTGCCACCACAACCGCTGCTGGCTCAGCGAGCGGTGCGGAGGCGGGTTGGGCTGCCAGAGGCAACCCAGGTTGGGGGCGGGGGCGGGACGAAGTCCGACTCGCGGTGCTGGGTCCCCGCCGAAACCAGACGCCGCTCCGCCCCCCGGCGAGCTGCGTCGGCGTACCTGCCCAGAGGGAAGGAGGCGAACCTCTTCCGCGCCTCTGAGAAGGTGATGTTTTCGGTTACCTTGATGTTTATGATTTTCTTTTCGAGTTGAAATTTTTCACATGTCCTGGAGTAGGCCGCGTGTGGACCCTGGCAGTTGATGCAAAGAGACTGTTGCACGTTACAATTTTCGGACGCGTGGTCGTGCTGGGCGCATTTCGCGCAGGTAAGTCGGCCGCGACAGGAGTTCGTGCCGTGCCCGAACCGTTGGCACTTGAAACAGCGCCGCGGGTTCGGGATGTAAGGCCGCACTGGACATCGCACGAAACCTGCATTGATATATTCCGGAAGGCTCGACCTGTCAAACGTTAGGATGAGGTGCTTTGTTGGTATGTGTTTATCATCTCTTCGTATAGTTATTCGCCTGACCGCTGTTACGCCCTGGCCACGAAGGCCCTCCAGCAAGTCGGCTTCAGTTTCATTCAGTAGGTCATAGTCGGAAATCACGCCCTGGGAGCTGTTTAGGCTGCGGTGGGGCGTGACTCTGATTGGCAGATCGGCGATGCTGGTTTGAGCAAGAAGTTTTTTGGCCTGATCCTGGCTACTGACCTCGACAAGAATTTCACCGGTTCGATGTTTTTTGGCCTTATACGACCCTCCTACAATACCGTCAAGAAACTTTGAAATGAGAAATACCGACTGTGAAGCAAGAGGTTTTGATTGGTCTACAGATTCCATCACGATGAAGCGAGGATAGTTGTTCGGTTTCGGAGGACTCAAGTCAGGAAGTGGTGGAAAGGAAACTTCGGTGCGGCCCCTTTTCGGGGGCCGATCACGTCTGGGGGGGGGGGTTTGGAAAATGCCATATGATACATTGGAAAGCAGGGAGACGGGGGTACTTTCTCCTTTGACCTTACCCTGGTAGTCAAAGAGGTCCCGGAGCTCCCTGCCTGGTAGACAGGCAGGGAGCCCATCGGCCGGAGCTTGACCAAGGCTCCGACGGCCACCGTTTACGGCTTCTACCCTTCACCTTTAAACACATCGCCACGGTTGGACACGGCTTATGTAGGGAGCTCGGGGTCCGCAGTGTCGCTGCTCACCGTCACCATGAATACTCAAGGTGCCCCGTGCGGGAGGAGGTAATTATATTTGGATATTTAATGTCGGTTTAATATCCAGAGGATCTTAACAAAATATTCTGGATATCTTTCTTCCATGTGGGTATGAAAATGTAATTACATCCCTACACCAGTGACGGAGGTTTCTCGAACATTGGTTGATTCGGGTGAGAAAAATTATGATAGAGGCAGATTCCAAGCAGGTATATTTATTTCATGTGTTAGTGATCATTTGCCTACCTATATTGTTTTGCCTCCTTTCTCAAGTCGACACAAACGAAATGCGACAAGTACAGCGATTATAGAGGTCGCAGAAGGTGGTGCCCTACCTCAAAATATCATATGGACCAATCTTTCGCCATGACATTGGCGCCAACAGTGATGGCAAAATAGAAAACAAACACATGTTGCGTATTTTCGGTTCTATGAAGTCTGTTTTCCTTTAGTTATTGAAAACATGAAATGTTTTCAATAATATGAAAACATGAAAAGTTATTGAACATGAAAAGTTATTGAAAACATGAAAGGTAGTGTATGGATCCTGTTTTCGTTTTTTCTTTCTCTTTCTGTGTTGAGGGGGACTCTAAGGGATGCTATGTAGGATTGTGTGTGGTACGTTTTCGGGGATTTTTGTAGGGGGACTGGGGAAGGGCCTGGATTTATAGACTTGATGTGTTCTTTTTTCTTTGAACAACACTGAGGGGGACTTTATTTGAGGGGGGAGGTTGTGGGATGCTATTGTTGGGGTACAAGGTGGCCGGCACTTTCGGGAGACTGGGGAGCAGGGGGAGGGGGCAGTGTGTAGTACTTCTTGCTACTGTGCTTTCGAAGAGGCACCTAACCTATTTCATTGATAGATAAATGCGTTGATTCTGGGTTGTGTTGTCTTCTCCCGAGCGGGGAAAAAGCCTCTTTTTTTCCTTTTTTTCTTCTACTCATTGGATTTTCTTCCAAAACAATTTGGAACCATGGCCCCCAATTTGGAACCTTGCGGGAAAGTCGTGCTGATAGACTAACTGTTTTCGAGACAACCCGTACCTAAAGAAAGGACTGCGGTGTGTAAAATGGAATTGCGCATAGATAGTTCAGTACCAAACGTTTTGAGAGTCAGCAGCCAAAGGGCCACGTTCGACTAGCGAGGTGTGCGGAAGGTGTGCCGGCTGTGCGGCATGGACGGTCATTTTAAGGCCCAGTGCGCCACTCCGCTGTGCAACAGGTGCGTAATGTTCGGGCACGCGACGGAAGGTTGTGTGTGAAATTGCTCGCGGTGCGGCGGGGCGTACGCCACAGCCGACTGCACTGCGCGAAATTCGTACTTGTTGGTGACAGCTGGAGGGCTTTCAGCGGCTTTTCCCCCGCTGCAAGAACGGCTAGAAAACGGCGAACGAGACCGAAGTCGGCCGAATGGAAGGCCGATGGAGGTTAACGAGGACAAAGAAACCACCGACGACACCAGGAGCGAAGAAACGCAGTCCCACAACACCCAGATAGCTTACAGTAACAGCAACAAGAGGGAGACGAAAAAAATGAAGAAACGCAACGTCAAACCATGAAAATGGTGGATGTAATGTTAGCAAGAAGCAAAAACGACAGCGAGGTGCCAGCTAGAGCGGGAGGGTGCCAAGATGGCGGCAGAGACGAAGACGACCGCCATGATAGCTACTGTTTTCTTCATTCTTGAGTACGCTTCGTTGCATGCACGCTGCAGATCGCAACATTTGATGAGAACCAATAGGCTCATTATTGAACGATCAGAACGCTCGAACATTAAACCACATGCAGCGACGGCGAAAACCGACGCGAAAAAAGTAATGTAATGGGTACAACAAACAGTGTGGGCGACAGCGACAAACGAAAAAAAGTAATGCATTGCTGCCAATGCCCTTCGTCGTCGTTGCTGCCGCTTGCTTGTGGGCTGCTTCTGTCCGGGAATAAGCGCGCGACGGCCCGTCACATCCGCCGCCGTCAGCGGCCTGTGTAAAAAATTTTCGCTTGTCTGCGTCGCACACAATACCTGTTTGCCGGACACACTGAGTGTGGTTTCTCGCGTCGCTCATCGCCTTAGACGCATGTAATTACCCCTTAACAGTGCGGGTCGTACGCCCCGAAAAGTCCCATTTCCGTCCATCCTGCCCTCAATCAAAACGTAAAAAACCTGTCTGAACAGCATTTCAGTCTGCTGCTGTACGCGCGGCGGTCACTAAAATTATTGTAATTTTAGTGACTACCACGCGCTAGCCGCGCACCTATCACTCAGCCTATGGTACGCAATTCTTTGGAGCCGCGCAGGTAGGCACAGCTACTGCACGGCCGCCACTCTAACCCTAGCCGCCGAGCTAAGAGTACAGCGTGGCGCTGCGACTACTCGCGCGACCATGCTTCCTACTTGCGAAAACATTCCGCAAGGATACCAACACTTCACGAATCAAAGGGATTGAAACGGTGCAAGAATCTACGCTGTTTGCATACGGGTACAAAAGCCGCACTTCAAATCTAAGCAACGGTCAAAATCAGTCACGAAAACGTTAGGACTAACCGCTTCCGCGGACCGAAGTAACGAGAGCAACTCTGCTTCGTTAAATACACAAGACAAGAATACGAGGTTAACTAATGGCTTACCTCTACTTCCCGACAGCGTTTCTTCGTCCGGTAGATAAATTCAAGGTCGTCATAGCTGCGAAACATCCCAAGCTCAAGGCGCGAAGCCTGCGACGGCCGCGAATACAGTCCGGCCATAGCGCGCGCATCGCTACACAGTGCGCATAGTTCCGAAATCCGCCTCATCGCTTTCGCCGCTGTGGTGTTCGTCAGAAAGAAAAACTAGTTCCACGCACACACGCATGAATGAACGAATATACGACTTGCTCGCGTGTGCATGATGTCGCGCTGACGCACAAGCAGCACAAGCGGCCAGCAGTTAGCCAACACGCGTCGTACTGTGTCGAAGCAGGTATGTCGATAAGGGGGCCAATGCTACTTTTTCTAGTTTCGGTTCTATGATTGCGCGCCTAGAGGCAGTGGCGCTGGGGAAACACTCGTCCTCTCATTTTGTTTTCTTTCCTCTTCTCTCCGGCGCGACTGGGGGCGCGCATGCGCGATAACGGTCACCGGCGCAGTTGCTGTTTCCGCACGGCGAGCAGCGAGGCCGACGCGCGTCTCATGTAGTGGGCGATTTCTCGTATGTGCTCCCTCGGACATTACGGTGCTGTAAAAGGGACGCCAAGAACACCAGGATGAATCGTAACGCTAAGGCTATTTGAGTGCTGTTAGCAAAAGGTGAGAACGTCGTTCGTATGCCGTACGTGAAGCTGAGCTGAAGGATAGGATTTGTGTCGTGCGTGTGCTGTGCTTGAAGACAGACAAGCTTGTCTGTGTTGTATTGGTCATCGGTGTTTCTCGCCGCACGTCGCGTTCGCGCACGTAACGCGAACAAAATGTTCAAGTGATATTTGAGCTGGCGTCGTTACTGCTCAAGCGGCGTGGCTTCGTGCCGTCGGAGCGAGGCTTGCCCGTTGGAGGCAGCGGGGTGGCGGCGGCGGTTGCCGGGAGGGAATGGGGGGGACACGGGGAGGGGGGAAGGAATCCAACCGGCATGAGAGGGGAGAGCGTTACCTCTCCCCCACGCAAGATGCGCGCCCTCGCATTGTTGCCATGGCAATTATAACGCCTTCAAGGCGAACAAGGTGGTGGCGTTGTTAGGGCAACAACAACGCAGTAATGTTTCCCCAGGCTCACCAGGGGAGAATATGCCGCATGAGTCGCAATTAGCCCGGACGCTGGGTTGAAGGCTAAGAGTCCGCCTCCTGATAAGGGCCGGTCCAACTTCCCGAATTTGCACAAAGCGCCTGCTTGAAAGCCCACTTCGTTCGTAGCACATTGACTTCACGGTCTGGCGAAGGTCAGTAAGTCGCCCGTCCGGCCTTGGCGGGTTCACCGCCTGTGTAGGTTTTTGCAGAACACGCGCACTTCGTGGCTCGCTGAAGGTGCCTTTCTCACCACGATTGCCCGGGCGGTTCGCGTTGCCCGATCCGCCCGATGTATGACGCGTTACGTATCGTGGTCCACGCCTGCGCCGCCGCGGGGGGGGGGGGGGGGGGGAGGGTCATCATTTCTCTTTGCTTAACAAACGCGCTTGAGTTCCAGCAACCGATCGGTGTGTACGCTTTTATCGTCGCTCGTCAGCCGACGAGATAGTTTTCACCGTATAGGGTGTATTTGAGATGCCCTCGCAGTGATATCGCCTGTTCCTCACACTCCGATCTTGCAGACAGGCCCCATATTGCTGTTAATACCAGTTATGTGTACGGATTTCCTTTATTTAACCTAATAAAAGCTATCGTATGTACATGCCTATCTCGGCGACACTAGCCACAGTTGTTGGGTTGGGTTCGTGTTGCGCTTGCAGCTTGAGCTATCAGAAGAGCGCGGACTTCACTTCTTGCAACACCATTTTTCTAAATCGATCTCAGATTTACAATCCGTTTTTTAGCTCGACTAGGCGCGGGACAAGCGTACGTCTATCAAACTCTTCCAAAGCGACCGTCTGCAGCGGTCCGTAGATTAGTTCCTTCGGTTTGCCGCCTGCCGCCACTGAACGCTGCGAGCAATCGTTAGACGAATTCATATTCTTGCACGTTTATAATGCGCGGCAGAAGCAATCGGGCGCTTTTTACACAACTGCATTATATAATATATTCGTATGCAAATAAAACATCGCTGATGAATTAGTGTGCGTAGATGGCAGGAGTGCATCTCCATGCTTACTCCCGCACTGGACAAGAATGAAATTGGAATTTAACTCTTCGTACTGGAGATGGGAGACGATGCGCAGGTTTACTCTTCACTGGTGCGGGAGCAGAACTGGGGCTGCACTCCGCCGCGCACGAGAAGAGTACGCGGTCAGTTTTGCTCTCCTCCTCATGGGGAGCGAGCATTGCATCCAACTCCCCGCAGCTTTCGAGGGGAGTCCGCGAACGCTTGCAAGAGTACAATGACTGTTGGACTCTTCAACTACTCCCCCGATTTCTTAGAGTGAAGCAAATCTCACGCCAGGGGATATTGACAGGTTCATTTCCCACTTTCAGGTAATGACCACCAGTGAAACAACCAGATACATTGACAGCGTTATCTCAGGCTCCCACTTAGCGAGTCTTCCATACTTACCAGACGAGAACTTTGTGCACTTAGTCGCCCCGATCACAGTGGCAAGCGCCGCGGCTGAATGGATTGCGAGCTGAGTTTTACAGGACATTCTGGGGCCTTCTTGGACCTCTTTTATGCGCAGTAATAAATAACATTCTGGCAACACACACAGTACCCCACATTTTCAAACGAGGTAGAATTGTCCGAATACCAAAAATGCCGGGGCATGGAATGAACCCACAAGTTGGCGCCCCCTTACTCTACTGGGGTCGGACTACAAATTACTTGCATCAGTACTAACAAGGCTCCTACAACTTACATTGCCCGAAGTATTAACATCATGACAAGCCTGCTCAGTTACCGACAGAGACTGTCAAACCTTGAACATGTTAAACAGAGGCATAATGGAGTACACCAAAACTAGACAGGCTAGAGGCTGGCTAATTTCGTTAGACCAAGCGCTGGCGTTTGACAAAGAACACAACTACATTTTCACAAGATTACAGCTTTCGGATACCCACAACAGTTTATGAACATATAGGCAATTCTTTATGAAAACATGCAGACTGATCTAGTAATAAATAAACAGGTAGTAACTTGTCTGAACGTAGGAAGAGGTGTCCGGCAGGGGTGCGCACTTTCCCAATTACTCTTCGTTTTAGCAATCGAATCCATCCCAAAAAGTGTAGAAAATAAATATTCTATGCTAACAGCTACCAGGGAGTCAGACAGCTAAAGTAATGGCGTACGCCGATGATGTTACTTTGCACCTAAGGTACGAATACAGTCTAGTGCATTTACTCAATTGATTCTACGTGTATTTCGACCTAGCTGGTGCGAAACTGAACTGCACAAAAAGTAAAGTTTTAAGCCGAAGTCCATCAGGAAAACAGCGAATATATGGGATTCCACTAGTCACCCACGTGGAAATTTTTGGGGTTGCTTACACCTCAATGGGGGTATCGCCTAAGACATGGTATCAAGCACTTAAACAACTCAGGGAGGATGTAAACAAAGCCTTGGAGTTCGACTTTCCATATGCAGTTAGAAGGTATCTGGCACTAAGCGTGTTTACAGGGAAGATATGGTATATACCAGTTACAGTCGCCCTTCCTCGATACATAGCGGTCAAAATCACATCTGAAATAATGCGCATGTTCTGGTCGGAGAAAGCAGCTTTGGTCAAAACTGGGAAACTGGGTTTGCCCAAATAATTCGGAGGGTGGAACATCCCATCAGTGACCAACCACACTGTTACCTATGCATTGAAAAGTGTTCTTGGGGTCCTAAGCCAGCAGAATGGGCATTCAGCAAGACAGCTAAGTGTATATTTCTTGGGGACACAAGCTAGGCTATCCCTTCAGCATATTACGAGCGGGACTCAGGCAAATCAGGCGCCCTCCTTTTACACCAAGGTAATAGCAGCATATAAGAAACTAACCACACGTAATTCACAAAGGGAAACAAAAGATATTAGGAATGTAGAACTGGCTCAGAAACCCGACGAGACAACCCCTGACAACCTAAATGAGAAACAATAGAACCTCCCCTGTCGCACGCTGTTCAACGCAAATGTACCGGGGAAGCCCAAGATGTAACATGGAAGTACGGATGGTCAGTCTTTCCGACGAGAACTGTCCTAAGGAGATGGAGCACAACAACAACAGACAAGTGCGTACACTGTAACCAGAAGGAGAGAAATGAACACGCAATATCCAATGCAGAGTGGCCGAAACATTCGGCTTATAATGAACAAAGCATACAAACAACTGCGCGTCCGAGACTTCCTGGAAGGCAGGAGATGCCCGAGAAACCCATTAGCAGTACTCATTATACCAACTGGTCTTGATATGTTCTGGATATACAGGTGTATTGCTGTCAAAGAGCCGCGTTCCCACGAAACCAGTGGAACATGCTGAGCCAAACATACATTGTACTAACAGAGAATCTGGAAGCAGAGTTCTTCTTGGGGGAAGAAGAGTTCCTGAGGAAATAGTGTTGTCGTTTCATCGAGGTCCAAAACGGGCGAGTGCACCTGGGTTGCACTCCTCCAGTACACGGGTTACGTTTAACGGGAACATAAAACAAGGCTTTTAAAAGCGAGTGCGCCTGAGTCACAGTGCAAACACGCACGGGTTATGCTTGACGGGAACATAAGGGGTGGCTTGTAAAGGCGAGTGCACCTGAGTTGCACTCCAATAACGCACGGGTTACGTTTTAAGGGAACATAAGGGGAGGCTCGTAAATGGCGCAGGTGCCTCGGGCGGGGAGACTTCCCTCCCACACCCGGACATTTGATGCCTTAATCTACTGAAAAGTGCGTGTGCTTCCAGATGTAAGCCGCCCGCTTGTGTGTTCGCAGGTGTAAGCCATGTGGTACGGATGTAAACCGCGTGCTTGCGTTGCTACTGCCAAAGGCAGTTCCAACTGCATTCTGTGAATAGAGCCCATGTTTTGGGTATTCAATAGGTTTTGGCGCCCCCAAATGAGAGAGAGAGAGAGAGAGAAATAAACGTTTAATAAAAACGAGCAAATTTGGTGCTGGATGGCAGAGGCACCAGCCCTCTGGGGGGCTTCCTTAGTCCGGGATGCCCTGGTCCGGGCTGGCTGCCCGGGCTGTAGCGACGACTTCTTGCGCCGCAAGGTCCGAGCTGGTCAGCCGGTCCACCCACTGCTCGTAAGTAGGGTTGGGGATTGGAGATAAAAACGGGCACTGCTGGCATTCCCAGACCAGGTGGTATAGGGTGCCAGGGGATGGGCAGTAGGCACAGGTCGTGTAGTATTGGGTAGGGTAGATTTTGTGGAGGAGTGTACGGTGGGGGTAAGAGTTAGTTTGTAGCCTTCGGAGGGTAGTGGCTTCGATACGACTAAGGCGAGGGTGAGGGGGAGGATATATGCGGCGGCTGAGGCGGTTGTGGGCAAGGTGATCAGGGGGGGGGGGTGAGAGGGGTATCTGGGCAAGGAGACTGCCGGTCTGAGATGGCCTGGCTTGCATACTCGCAGGCAGCGGCGTGGGCCGCATCGTTTCCGGGGAGGTCAGCGTGGCCGGGTGCCCAGATGAGTTGGATGTCGGGTAGTTCGTAATTATCCTAAAGGATGCGAAGAGCTGTGGGAGGAATGCGGCTGCGACGATATCGGCGGCATGCCTCTTGCGAGTCACTAAGTACAGTGACGTAGTCTTTGGCTGTAGTGGCTGCTAGCGCAAAGGCTGCTTCTTCGGCCGTTGTGGCAGTGGTGGTGCGGATAGTGGCTGCCGAAAGCTGTTGAAAGCGGTGGTCGACAACGGCAACGGCGTAAGCTCGCTGGGTGGAGTAGCGGGCAGCGTCCGTGTACCGAGTGATGGAGCTAGTGGAATGTAGCCGGTGCAACGCGGCCGCACGAGTCGCTCGGCGGGCGACGTTGTATTCCGGATGCATATTTCTGGGGATAGGAGCCACCGTGATTAGATTCCGGATATCAGGCGGCATGCCAACCGGGCAGTCGTCCGCTGTGGGAGTGGCATTACCCAAGCGTTGAAGAGTGCAGCGCCCCGTATATGTAAGGAGAAGGCGTCGTTGCTGTGACAGCTTGTGCGCTTCAAGAAGGTCTTCCTAGGTGTTGTGGATTCCTAATTGGAGCAACTTGCGGGTGGATGTAGTGGGCGGAAGGGCGAGCGCGGTCTTATAAGCCTGGGGAATGATCACGTTGAGCTTGTCTCGCTCCCCAGGTTTGATGGCCAGGTGTGGGGTCCCGTACATAAGGTGGCTAATCAGTAATGACTGAATGATGCGAACCGTATCGTGTTCTTGAAGGCCGAACCAACGGTGGGAAACATGGTGGACTAGTTGAGTGAGTTGAGTCAGCGTCCGCTGGAGTTGGGGAATGGTGCTAGACCCGCTACCGTTCTTAGAGATGTTTAGTCCTAGTATTCTTATTGAGGTAACATTGGGGACTGGGGGTGATTGTAACGAAGAGTATGAGCGGACGCCTCAGAGCAAGTCAAACTAACGCAGCGCTATCCACCTATGCGGGTATGCGGTGCGTCGGTGTAAGAAGACGCAGAAGCAGAAGAACGCTCGGCGTCTCGTCTCGCGGAACCCTGCTCTCGGCTCTTGCGTGTGCACGTCTCGACCGTGAATAAACCCCTCTCTTAGCGGCTACCCAGGAGTAGGCTATTTCTTTTACAAGTGGTGGATAAATAAGTGTAGTGGTACAGCTAACAAACCACGAGTGCTTTGTATTTAGGTATTTTGCAAGGACGACCCTGTGTAAGTGAAACATCTTGTGTAAACGGAGCGGGTGCCTGTGGGGGGGGGGTAAAGCCCCCCGCTCCCCCCCCCCCCAGGACACCGACTGCCTTCTCAGTGCAAAACCCATACACCAAGAAGTGTACGCCATTTGCATTTATGTACATACAGTGATAGTTCATGCTTCATTTCGTGGAAAGTACCTGTTTTGTTAACATGAAGGAGGGACGTCATCCGGGAATGTAACGGACAGACTGAGTGTGTTTACGCGGGAAAGTGTAACCACAAGTGTTCTGTATCTGCGTTTGTAAGGAATAAAAATAAAAATTCCTTATGCATTCATTACTAGGGGGCGAGAGGTGGGGCCTCTTTCCTGTAGCGACGTTATATCGCCATCGATTAGGCTACTGCATACAACTTCCCTAGCTTTCTGAAGTGAAAAAATGCCTATGCATTTTCTGGATTCCAAAGGAAAGCTAAGAAACACAGATAGTTCTGTGATAGCAACTATATAAAAGCCGCAGGCATAGCCTTGGGGGTGCACACTAGCATCCATGCGTATATCGTACCATGCTGCTCCAACTGTTTCAAACTATAGCTCCATTAGGTGTGTTAATTCTGACCGCCAATTCAGCACCAAGGACAGGAAATATTCATATCAATTTGACTGTTTTGTGAGCGAGCCCTTTAATTTTTATCATTTGTTTAATTTCTCGTATACGCGTTATCGTGAATTGCACATAACCTAAATATTGTGCGCTGTTTACTTGACGAACCGAAACAGTGGCTTCGCGCATTCGCGCTTAGTTTTCGTAAATATGTCCCCGAATGTTGCTACTTCGTACTTCTGTACATTGTAAGTAGTAGTCAAGGCTTTTTCATTACTAGACGTGTGCCTTTATTCGATTAACCATCCCATTATTCGATTGATGTAACAGTCGCTATTAACTTTTTTATTCAGGTAATTGGTTTAAGTCGACGCCAGCAACGCGCCAACGATTAGAAAAAAGGCTGCTGTGCGTCCCGCTCTCCTGAACGAAATTGGGGGGGGGGGTAAGGGGGGGGGGGGCGATTCGCCTTAGAGACTGGCGCTTTTGGCATCTCCAGTTTTCGTCATTGTCGTCGCAATCGTCGTTCGCCTCATGTAGTCACGGCACTACAACACGGCAAACTCTTACGCATCGCGCTAGAACGTGACGCGTCCTAAAAAAACACCGCAACACTCGTCGGCGCGTCGCGCTGGAGCGATGCGTAAAGCGTACTAAAAAACGCCGGGATACTCGTTTACGCCTCGCTCTGGACAAATTCGTGCTTCAAAGAGACTTTTACAGCAAAGCTGTATACCTCTACCCCCACAACGGTGTCATATCCGTTGGCGAAAATGCCAAGGCGCAAAGAATACACTTATACACTGCACACTCCGCCCCTACCCAGATTTGACTAAGTGGAGATGGCCCGGGATATTTATTTCCGTTCACTCCCTACCCTTAACGGGACGTGTGTTAATTCAGCAACTGTCAACAAGAGAAGAAAGTCCCTCCTGCCGGAAATCGTGAAGAAACATTTGTAGTCCAAAGTTAACGAGTAACCATAGATCGCATAAAATAACCGGTAATAAGTAACATCGACAATGTAATCGAAGCAACCATGAAATGGTTCCTTTTAAAGACTTTTAAAAAATATAACCCCGACCGATTATTCGGTTAGTTATTCGATTATTGAACTAATCGTACAAAATGTCAATCGACGCCCATCCATATTTGTTACATTTATATAATACAATAATGGGCATAATAGTTATAATGATACTATTACACATTAGTACTTTTCGGGCGGTGGCTGCCGCTAAACAATTCCACGCATTAGAACTACGAGATCTTTTCTTCATGAGGCGACAACATAAGATAACTCAGCACCTTTACATTTGGATGCTCCTCTAAACAGACGTTTGGATTCCACTGCAGAAGGCGCAAGCTCGATCAAGAAACTCAATGTCGCAGAAGGAGACGAAGCCAGTAAGAGTCCTATGGGCACGGCGTAGCGCCATCGGGCTTCAGACGAGGTCCGTAGTGCCGCCAGGTCTACAACTGAAAGTTCAGAATGGTTAGCGATTGTAGCGGTAGTATATAGATTTTTCTAGAACGGAAACAAATATAAGACGTGTGCGCGGAACGCGACACCTTTGTGGTATTCGGCGACACGGCACATTATACAGCACACAATACAGCAGCGCACACAGCAGCAGGCACAGATACAGCAGCAGGCACACAAATACAGCAGCGCATCCGACGGACGATTGTCAAGGTTCTCCGCACACGCTATCGTGCATCACACGTTAGTACTGACGTCATCGTACCGCCTAGCGGCACCGACGACCGGGCCAAACTTTCTGCTCCAAATTGCACACTATCCGTTTGGCGCCGAAAGTAGGCGCAACGAGATTATTAGCTCAGGCCTCTTTTTTCTCCCAGGGTAACCACCAGCAACAACGACAGCTTTTCTTTAACAAGAAACTCTTCACGCTACGCGTTGAAATGCTGGGTTTTTGAAGCCCGATGCAGGGACTTCTAACCCGTACAGTTGTAACTGGCAACCTCAAAGGCATTTTTGCAAACAATGTGAGTGTCGGTTTAGAGGACACGCTAACGACGTTCCATGTAGACGGCCAGGGCGGTCTGGCGTTTTCCAGTTCGTGAAGGTTTGTGTTTCCTTAGCTTGGCTTTCTACACTTCAGTGTAGCAGCGGAAATGTTAGTTGCACACGGGAGTTCCTAAGACCAAGCTGTGAAATAAGGTGAATTGGGGTTGACACACTCGAGGGCTTCTTAGCGCACACATGGATTAATAATCCAAAACTGTTTTCTTTTCGAATCGGCATACGATTTTAAAGAAGTATCGAAATCTGAATTCACGATAAAGACGTAAATGTTGCTTTTGATAAGATCCCAGGATCTTCGATATGTTGATATCACAATAACATGTTATACACAACTTGCGAAATATCGTGTCAGTGCTCGCTTGCTAATTCTGTTATAGATGTGCGTATAAGTGGAACAATTGATTATGCCGGATGATTTTCAAATGTCATGTCGTCCTGGTAATCTCCGCGCACAGATGGCCATTCTTTGTATGATTGAAGATGCCCAAACAATAATGCACAATACTCGCACCGGTATCCAGGAGTTGTCCTGAGCCCCAATACGTTACAATTGAAATTGGTTGCTGAGGACCTCCATGCCAAGTCAAGTTCACATTTATATACGGTAATATATCATCTTCGGGCGCGTAGCGCGAATACGCCTGAAAAAGCGACACGCCCAGAAAGACGGCGTAGTGGTGGTTTCGAACTAATGATTTAGGCATTGGAACCTCTTCTTGATCATTTTGTGGCTGATAAATTAGAGACGGGTATAGGTTTGCATGGACGTACAGTCAGGAAAAAATGAATTATGAATCGAAAAATTGAACCAACACGCAAAGTAAAATAATACCGTTAGTGGAGGTCTGATGGCGTAACGCCACTGGTATATTTATAAAGCCGCATTTTTCATCCGTAATACTGTACTTAGGCCGCGTGTCAATTTGACTTAGATGGAAATAAAAAGCGCTTTTTGTGTAATCTTGTTCATTTTGCGTGATCGTGTTTCATTTGGCTATGACTGCGCAAACAGTAAGTACCACTAAATGGTTTGTATGCAGCATGCTAGTGGAATGAGGAAAGCTTTTCTTACATACATGCCTGATGATGTTTGGTGATTATTTTCCGTTTCTAACACATTAGTTTTCGCAATGCCTCTTGGAAGTCTATTAGGCTGCTTTTAGCCCCACAACGTAGGGCAAAGTGACCCTCAGAGGTTTAAGAGGAGAGGAATAGGTGTTTATCTTGTTTGGCGCGATCTCAAGGGCAGGAAATAAGCCTAGGACAGGACGACCGTTCGTCGCCAAGACGAACAAAATCTATTCATAGCAGACCTTAGCGAGACCCCATGCCTTCTGCTCTGGCACGTCCACGCGAGGACGACACTCGATCCAGCGTTGCCGCTGGAGCTGCTGCTACAAATGAACGAGGGTCGGTGCTGCTGTTACTGCAAGACTTACGAAAATTGACGGCTGACTCAACTATCCCCATTTATTCTACCCTGCTTGTCTAACTAGGACAACGTGGTGGTACCGAGCGTGGACAACGATTTCCTTCTTCAGGGTCGTCCAAAGAAGCGTCGGTTCATCAGTTTCAGCATTGTAAGTTACGGTACCATGAATTTTCCAGTTGCCGACTTCTTGAGTACTTTTCAGTTTTTTAAACCCTCCTAAGGAGCGGTACGCTTCGTACGTTTCGGACTGCGCTCAACAGTCGGGGCTTGGTATCGTCAACAGCGCTTGTAAAACAGGACGGAGTTGCAGTGAGCAATTAAAAACGTACAATGAAGAAACGTTGTATTGCTGCATGTGGAAACCCATGTGATAAATACATGCACGTGCTCACAGTTGACAAATTGTGAATTCATAAAATATTTTCTCGACGTGGTTATATTGACCCATGCGCTTGACGCGGTAGGGTTCGTAGAAGCACGCGCTCACCTAGCCGCCTGATAGGCTGCCTGAAGCTTCGCAGGGGGCTACGAGAGCTCACCGAGGCGCAATGGCCCACTTGAGCATGCGCTCAGAAAACGCGGAGTAAAGTGAGAGAGCGAAAAACATTTTTTTCAGAAAGAATAGCTAAGAGGAGCTTCTCTAAAAAGCGGGGTGGCTGCACTGCGGGTCTGGCGGCGGCAGCCGCAGCTCTGTCGACGAGTAAGACGTGCACTCCCGTGACTGAGCTACCCAGCACTCCCTCCCAGTGCTAGTCAGAGGTTATTGAAGGGAAAGGGTCAAGAGGGCATTCCCATCTGTAGTGGGGGACTGTGGCACAGATACTACACACGGGGAAGTTATGTAATGGGCACAGGGACAGATGAATGTGATGATGTACCACCTTGCAAGGGGGAGTGGGTTTTCAGAAGCCGCCAGGTATGTTGTTGTGACTGGGTGAGTTGTGGAGTGGCGGGGGTTAATGGCGGTGGACAAGGCGGTAACTATCATCTATTATCATTTATTGTACCGTTAAAGGCATCCGGCGGGGTACTAATAAAGGGAGGGCTAGACAAAAATTCTACAATGGGGGATCGTCGATGGTGCAGGTGTAGGTGTGAGGCAGGCTCATAATAAAATGGAAGCCACACAAGCCAATACATACACAATATTACATGGATGAACTGAAACAATTAAAGAACTAACAACTAAAATTATTAGTGATTTAATGTTTGAATACTATGGGGTTGTCGGTACATTCCTGGCGGATCTGGCGCCATGGTAGGGACAAGCCCGGCTCCTCCTCGGATTGTGTTGGACACAAGGAGAGATTGAGGAATTTTCTGAAGAAATTTTGAGTGCAAGCGGCAAGAGCGTTGGCGAGTGAAATTTCGGTCGGCCGTTCTGAAACGATACATTATAAAAATTCTAACACTATTGCCGACTCCAAAGCCTCCATTCTGTGGTGTGTGTAAATTGTATGAGAAGAAAACGCAAGACGTTGCATCAGAAGCACCACGCTGGACTCTGTTGCCGTGTTGGACACAAGTTCGTCCTAACACACCTTGTTCCTCCATCTTTCCTTCTTGTGTACGTGACAACATCCGGTTCTGTGTGCATTTAGAATATCAACCTTAGAACTAGAACGACGCCAAAACCAGTTGCAAGGGGATAACGCAGGTGTTTACTAATTGCTTCTACGTGTTGCCCTTTGGCCGCTGCTGGCCCTAGAAGTTCGTAAATACGAGGCCATCATTGTCCACAATGCGGTTACATCTGCAGGAATGCTTGCAGGCCATCATCTGTTTGTCTCACGGCTTGATCTCGCTGTTTGCGTTCTTTATTTTATATGCATCTCCCCCATGTTTCCCGCGACATGTTCCTCCGCAGTTTGTCAGTTCTCGGAGCTCGTCTCTCCCCACTGACGCTGCCTACAGAGATATCGGAGGGTCGCAACACCACCAGGCTGACAGATCGAGGGAAATGGTATCTTTCACACAAGGTATACCTGAAACGATCGGCAGCTATCGGAAATAAGTATAGCCGATTTTCTGGGCACTAGCCCGCAATCTCCCAAAAGTGACAGAAAACAGAAAAGGAGACCAAAATAAAATAATGAACGAAAATAAAGAAAAAGAAGTCCTAAGGAATTGATTGATTGCCAAAAGCAAAACTGCAAAATGATGTGATCACACACTACACGACTTTATGATTTGGATTTCCAGTTACAAGATAGCAAAATGATCTTCGGGGCGCAAGGCGACGGTGATGCTACATAAACGAATTGCGTAGCTGGCAGTTTAAAAACAATTAAAATCCCTTTTTATTTGATACAGAAACAATCAGTCCATTCTTCACAACCGTGAGCTCAAAAATTGACAGGAGATGTGAAAGTCAACGAGCGCACTTGCATATAAATCAGTGCTTTCGGTGGGCCGTTGTTCTGCAGTAATCACTTTTGCGGGTCAGTTTCTCCGAACCACTGCGCTTTAAAAAGATAGGGGGCCAGTCATACAGACCCAGCGTCTCAAAAATATCGGAACATTGTGAAGAAGGTCTTCGGGTGGTTCACACGGTCATGTATTATAGCGTAAGCGATCAATGTCGATACCGGAATAGTTTGGAGGGTATTCGTCAGAGCTGCGAATGACAAAAGATGTCCGAACGAAACATTTTAGACAGAGGATGGAGATTGCTGCCTTGTGAGTGGCGAGAGATTTCCTTGCAACGCTGCTGACATTGCCTTGGAGGCGTCACGTCCAAACGTAGCTCACCACCTGCTTCTCGCGACACAACGGACACAGGTCACCTCTACAGACTCATAACACCAATAAACGTTAGGTCCGGTTCTACAATAGGGTGTGCAGCTAGTACAGGGCGGCAATGACAAAGGAGTGCAAATGAACGGGGGCGAAAAGCCGACAGTAGTAGACATCCAAAAGGAGGGAGGCAGACAGCCAATACAGCTGTTAAATTGAGCTAGGTGATCCCTGAGGCTGTTACAGAGGGCTACGAACGGCTGGGGCGGTGCACGAGGGATATGGAAGAGACGCCAAGTTGGGGACTTCTGCAGCTAGGTGAAGGAATGGAATTTGGCAGGAGCATCAAGTTTACCAAAGGGAGGCACAAATTGCTGGCGCATTGTGGACACCAGAATATTTTGAAATATTTTTTCCCGCCCTGTTGAACTTTATTTTGCCATAGTTGCAGTGAACACGCACCTCGCAAGGTCTCCGTTCAACGGCCAATTTTCGCTGACCTGTTGACCACAGCGACCTGCAAATAGTGTCCCTGAACTACTAACGACGACAGCTTCACGTCGACACCCCCGTGGCCCCGACAGCCCCGTATTTTGGACGCAGCGACCCCTGAAACGCTGGACCCCTCCGGTGACTCTGGTAACCCTGACGCGGTTGGCCTCGCCGCCGCACCAGCGCCGAAGCCCCTCCTCGCCATGCCGAACGCCGACGAAGACGACATCGAGTACGATGCCCTCAGTGGCCGCACTGTGCCGAAACCTGGCCCCTGGCAGATTATGCTTGACAAAAAATCACCCAGGAAACTGCCGCTGCACAAACCACGCGCCCGCCGCGAACGCCACGTCAACCGACCAGCCAACTACCCGATGCCGACTACAAGGTAATCTTCGGACCTCGTACCGGCCTCCCAATATCTGCATGGACTGACCGCCAAATAGCCCAAGGCCTACAACTGACTAGCGGAATACCAGAAGAAATCTTCAATGTGCACGTGACGGTCAAATCCCAGCCAATTCAGAACCTCATCATCGCAAGCACTCCCGACGAACGCTGCGCTCGGGCTCTAAGCAGCACCATGCTCGTGCACCTAGAAGCAACAACATACGAACTGCCACCATACTTGAAACCCTTCCCGGGTACGGTCCGCGGGCTGATTCACGGCCTTGACCAGGACACTACCACAGCACAACTGCCACAATTCTTAGCTCCAACCGGCATTAATGGCGCCTCCATCATCGATGCAAGAATGCTCGGCACAACTTCGGCACTGATCACTTTCGAAGGCAAGCACGTCCCTTTTTACGTGAAAGCCTACGGAACACTTTACCGATGCCGTTCCTACCGTCAAACAGTGCAGCACTGCTCCCTATGTGGTGAGCTCGGACACCCCCGGTACGTGTGCCCCGAACCTGACAAAAATGTGTGCGTGAAGTGCAACGAGTGTGAACCGACACCCGACCACGAATGCAGTCCCAAATGCCTACTGTGCGGCCTGGATCATCCTACCGCGCACAAAGCCTGCAATAAAAGGTTCAAGCCCTTCCCGCCGCCTTCGAAGACCCCGCAGCGCACTCCTCAATTGAACCAGCAGCACCAGATCCCGCAGACCACCCAAAGACCAGCCGCCACACCATCAGGACCAGCGCGGGAACCCCAGGTGAGCTGGTCAAACCTCTTTAAAGCCCCGTCCACTGCTCAAACCCAATCCCCCCCCCTTCCTAACACAACCCCCATCCAACCACTCCCCGACCCCACCTCCGGGAATTACAGCACGAAACACGCAGCTCAGACAACAGAATTCCAAACTACAACAACAACTCGCCGACATGAAAACGCAAATGAATCAACTTGCAACCCAGATGGCAACTATTTTACAGTATCAAAATACACAACAACCAAGCCTGGCCACTGCCCCACACCCTGAGTCAAATCCAGAACTCCCTGCTACGGCAGATACTACAGACGCTCAACTCGCAGCCATTGAAACTTGACTGGAACGACTGTGCGAGCAAATAAAGACCAATTTCGCGAACATTGCCCAACCCAACACCTCATTGGATACCCGCGTTGCTGCCCTCGAAGAAGATTGGCAAAAGCAGACGCAGCACAAGAAACCCAAAAAAGACACCCCTCCGACCATCACTAATAGACTATAAAAACGACCGCTCCTAGTACACAGACCCCGACACGGCGTAAATCCCTGACTATCTGGCAATGGAACTGTCGCTCAATACGTGGAAAGACACAATCCCTCACCCTTTCCGCGGGCCAACATGCACCGGACCTCATCGCGCTACAAGAAACGGGCACTGATAATATATCCTTCAGTGAATACACAACATTTGTATCTGAACCGACATCTCGCACCGCCACCCTAACAGCTCAACAACTCACTGCACACATGCAACTGGACTATACTTTTGTAGAAGTCATACCACGACGCAAACAGCAAACCAGCCTATTTGTTCTAAATATATACACCCCCTGATCACGCCCTACCTGGAATTCACCAACTAGTCAGAACCATCCGACAAAGAACGAAAAGCCATAAATTATTAATCATGGGAGACTTCAACGCCCAAAATACTACGTGGGGCAACATCCGCTCCAATAAAAAAGGCACCTCCCAGTAAGATGCCATACAAAAAATCAGCTGCATCTTTGCAATACCCCCGAAGTTACTACCCGCATCGGCAGCAGTATATCAGGGGACACGACCCGAGACTTGATGCTCACGCATAACATCAAAGAAGCTACATGAACAAGGCTTGACGAGACAGTGGGTAGCGACCACTATATTATCCAACTTCAACTACCACAGAATCCGAACCAGAAGTGTAAAATTGGAACAGCCCGTCTCACTAGTCGGAAGAGCTTCTGTGAGGCAACACCCGTAGACGCCATCACCAACTTAGAAGAATGGACCCCCAAACTACTCGAATCGGCCCAGCAACACACCAAAGAATTGACTCTTGACTGAAGATCACCCCCGCAGCGGAAGCGCATCTCCTCCATCTATGGGACGCCTGCCGCGGCTTACGCAAAAGATGGAAAAAACACCGCACTAACCGCCGTCTAAAGATTCGCATCGCTAAGCTAACCGCAGAAGCTGCAACATACGCGCAACGACTCAGACAGCAAAACTGGAAACAATTATGCGATAAATTGCAAGGAACACTGGGGACTCGACGCACATGGCATCTGCTACGCTCCCTTATGGGGACTGGTACGTCCAAGCAAGCCACAGCACACCACCTTCAACGGCTTATGCACAACTACCAGGGAACAGAGGACGACCTGCTCAACGAACTCGAAGACCCCATATAAATAAAGCCGACCACCTCCCCCAAGACTTATAAGGCCCCGCCGTACACTGGTCAAGCCAATCCTGCCATGGACGAACCCTTTACAATGGCTGAGATCGAAGCAGTGATCAGAAAACTTACCCGAAACACCACCCCGGGAAGAGACCAGATATGTAACAAATTACTTCACAACCTTAATTACATAGGCCTGGAAAACCTGCTCAACTATACCAACGAACACTGGATAGCCGCCACCCTACCTCCCCAATGGAAACATGCCTACATTACGCTAATTCCAAAATCAGGCAAGCCACTCACCCCCAAAAACCTTCGCCCAATATTACTAACTTCTTGCATGGGAAACGTTTTTGAGCATCTAGTTCACAACCGACTACTTTCACACATAGAAGAGAATGACTACTTCCCCGATATGATGTATGGCTTCCGACCACACCTATCAACACAGGACATCTTACTCCAACTAAAAGAAGACATCATAGACAACCTCAGCAATCAAAACAAGAAATCCATATTGGCTTTACACCTCAAGGGAGCTTTCAACAACATCTCCCACGGCGCTCTCTACACTGGCCTGGCTTCAACAAACTGTGGCCAATGGACCTACGACTACGTATCCTCTTTCCTCAATGCCCGCACTGCAACAATAGGCATCGGACAACTTCGCTCCCCCACTTTCTCAACAATACCAAAGGGAACCCCAGAGGGCTCAGTCATATCACCCCTATTATTCAACATTGCCATGAAGGATCTGCCACCTCTCCTTCAACGCATCCCAAACCTCAAGCATGCAATATACGCAGATGACCTGACTATGTGGACCCCCATGGGCTCCACAGGCACCCGACAAGACGCTCTCCAAGAAGCAATACAGATTACCCAACGATACTTGCAATCTCGTGGTTTAGAATGCGCCCGTGATAAATCCGCACTCCTCAAACTATTTAAAATAACTCGCAAAAACCAGGAACAAGGAATCCCGCATCCTGACCTGCACATAAATGGCCAACCTGTACCTAAAATATCTCACCTACGAATTCTAGGCCTCAACATCCCGAAGGACGGCTCCGGCTCTCACACCATTCTTCATCTACAACAAACTCTGGATCAGTTGGTCAGCATCATTCGGCGGGTCTCTCATTGCCGATACGGCCTCAAAGAAGCCGCCACCACACGCATAATCCAAGCTATCCTGATTAGTCGAATGACTTATGGTGCGCCATACCTAGCCCTAAAAAATGCTGAAAAAGAGAAGCTAAACATTATGAGTAGGCAAGCCTACAAACCTGCACTGGGTCTACCCCCGAAAACGGCCAGACGAAAATTACTCCAACTTGGACTTCACAACACATGGGAAGAATTACAAGGAGCCCACAATGTCGCCCAGCTGTCACGCCTCAAACTCACGAGAACTGGACGCACTACCCTCGCCCGCTTGGGATACATGGTACCGCCACAACAGGACCAAAAACAGCGCATCCCTCTCAAGACCCGGAAAACCATCAGAGTCGCTCCAATACCACGCTACATGAATCCCATCTACAACCATGCATGACGTGCCGCCCGCGTCAGAGCCCTCCAAAATAAGTATGCTGGGCAACCTGACACCTGGCATAGCGACACCTCCCCGTACTCGCACAAGCCCGCTCATGCAATCAGTGTAATTGCCTCCCATGGAACAGAACTAACAGCAGCAACGATAGGCACTACAAGCACAGAAACTGCTGAAGAACTAGCCATCGCATTGGCCGCAACTACTGCCCCCCCCCCCCCACCAGGATGAAGAGGAATTCCTCACGATAATTACAGATTCCCAAGCAGCATGCAGAAACTACACTATTGGCTGAATATGTCCCTCCGCGCTTAACATCCTGCGCTCTGCGAAGACGCTACCGCAAATTCAACTTGCCTGGACCCCCTGACACGAGTCCCTCGAGGGAAATGAAGCGCCGCACGCCGCGGCCCGCGCACATACACTCCGGGCCATTTCACTAGAGGGCAACGCTGCAAGACCTGAGCCGCTGTTAAACTACACAGACATCTCGGCTCACCACCGCCACGCGCGCAGAAGTTTCCCTGCACCTCACCCCAAACGGACCCGCACCGAAGCCACCAGTCTGCGCCAATTACAAACAAACTCATACCCGCATGGCACCATTCTACACGCAATCCACCCCACCCTCTATCCCGGAACCTGCAAATTCTGCACCCAGCCCAGCACACTATACCTTATGGTATGGGAGTGCTCACAAACCCCTAGCCTCTACCCGAACCCCAACCCCACCTACGAGCAGTGGGCGGCCCGGCTGACCAGCTCAGACCTCTCCGACCAGCGAGACCTGGTACGAAGAGCAAGAGCATCCAGCGAGGACCTGGGTTTTCCGGACTAAAGAAGACCCCCCACAGGGCAGGTGCCCCTAACATCAGCACCTCAAGCTCGTCTTAAATAAAGTTTATTCCATCCGCCCTGTTAGACTTGGCGTTGTTCTTTTGCCGATTTTTCTCTTCCGAGAAGCAGCGGACCCAAGTGTCTCACCCCTACACTGATTCCCGACATCCTATACAGTCTAAAATCCTCTGCACAACAAAGCTTCATAAAAAGATTCAATGAAGGGTCAAACTCTGCTGCGTACCTGGTCATGCCAGGTAACGAAAGAGAAAACAGTCCCACCCGCGAAACAGCACTCCGGTCTCCCTGCAGCCGCATCCAACTGGAGAGATCCCATCCAACCAAAGCGCATCCCCCGACAAATTATGCGACAAAACCCAAAAGCTCCTCCACAGACACCTAACCGACGAAGTACTTTAGGTCAAGAAGCACAAAACGGGCACCCTCCTAACCGCACCCCGAATGGCACTTCACCAAAGAGGACCATTCCCAGGATGCTCGAGATGCCAGTGAGTGCTGGACCAGCGTCACCTATCCGGCAGTGTCAACAAAAACCAGCAGAAGGAGCTATCGTAAGACTTTCCGCACGGGAAGGCGAAACCGGCTTCATCCATTTCATACAGCACCACCCGGATTGTCGTACCAAAGGAGGCCACCAAGCCCCATCAATGGCCCAGCACTGACCAAGCAGCACTACGACGCCGCCTAGGAAGCCATGACCGGACCCAGTGTATCCGAAAAGACGGGGTCTGTGGCGTCAAGAAATCATAAAGTACTGCTTTCATTCGTTCGTTATTGCCGTGTGTTTTAACTGTAAAGTTATCCACATCGCACGAATGATGAATAATATCTCTACCGGGGCCCAATGAGGATTGGCGTAGCCACCCCCACCAAGTTCCCAGTGTCCGCATTCCGCCGTCGATGTACTATTGACTACTTCAGCCGGTGTATATATGGCAGAGCTCCTAAAACGCTATTAGCCTCCCCAGTACTTCCTTGATGGGCGCAGACTTGCATATTTCCTACCGGTGTGAACGACACCAAAATGCAAAGTAAAGACATATTCAAAACCTTGCTTCTGGTATATAACAGTTAAGAATTTAAAGGGTATATGGTTTGCGCAGTGCATACCGAGTAAAGCTTGGGTGTTAAGTAAAAGTTAGAGAATAAAAATATTGGTATTTTCTAGGAAGCCCAGTAACATCGCTTATATATGTTAACAGATTTAAAACAAAGATACATGTTTTTGCAGTATTCTACGCAGGTTTGAAAAAACAAAAGCAGAAAAACAAAAGTAAGAAAACATTTAAATTTTTTGTGTGGTAGAGTAATCTCCTGTACTATATTTTTTTATTAAAGGGTCACAAATGCAAAGCCCCTACAGCATTGGGCCACAGTGGAGTCCCAAGTAAAATTGCTTGATTGAATTGTTTTATTGCAGAGCATTGTTTTAGACGGAATTGAAACTACCAAGTACCAGAGACTCACACCCAGACTAAACCGCAGCTGCCAGAAATGCTGCCGCTGTATGGCTAAGGTAAGACGCCTTGATATTTACCCAACCGACAAAGACGTTACACTTTGTACAGGAGACGGGGTCTCGGAGGGTTTCGTCCCCTGGCTGTTTACACGGGTCGCTTCAGGATGCGATTCACCTCAGGTTTTCGAAGATCTTCGATCACCCTTCCACACGCCTCGCTGCTGCGCGTTTCTCTCGCCGTGTATTGAAGTGGACGGTGACGGTGGATTCCGCCACTGGTCTTTTCTCTCGCCGGGAGGCTTTTGTCGTTACCTTACCTCATGTGCTGCTGCCGAGTTACCGAGCAGCGTAAATACGGAAGCTTCGCTCTACAGAAAGCCTCGCGCTTAACGATATACTATATATATATATATATATATATATATATATATATATATATATATACATATATACACCTTTATTTGCTGGTTTGGCTGCAGGCGTGTAGGGGAAACGAGGTTAAAGAATCGGGCAAGTTTAAAGGGGTTAGATAAAGTGGGGCGTAGTTTTTCAGGAGTCATTGCAGGAAGAGGGATGAAGACCCGTCGGTCTATGCACTATTGGGCAAGGCCACTTGATACTCCCAATAGTGAGTTCGGGTGAAGAGTGGGGGTGTCTACGACCGTCGGCAGTATTAATAGGGAATTCTGTGGACACGACCAGAAAAAGTGTATACAACTCCGCCCAAAAACAGCTGCTCGGTAATATTTCGATACGTATTGAGAGCAGTAAAGAGGTAAACTGTGTTCACTCGATATACCGGTGCGCGTAATGGAAAGACCCTCCGGACGTCAATTCGAAGTCCTAAAAGTTCAATCGAGTGAAAAAGCCAGCGTAAGTGTCTTCAGCAGGAAAACTGCTTTCAAAATTTATAGCCTCCCATATATAGTGACGTTCCATGTGGCTATGAACGCGGGTGTGTGTGTCATCATCCAATGAGCCGTTGGTTAGGAGCCATCCTAAGTGCTGAAGGCACAGATGAAGGCAAAGGGACGCAGATAGCGCCTTTTAAACTTTGCGGCACAGGAGTCTGCCAGGGATCATGCACTGTAATGCGCACGACCGCACGGGCTTGCAGCGCTGCAGCCACCTTTGCTTTTTCGGAATTACTGAGCGTGCCGCCACTCACAATTGCGGCAAAAGAGATTCAGACGCGTCGTCGTTGAGCAAACAACACGCTGCTTTCTGAAATTCCCGCAAAGTGACTGCACCAGCTGCGGTTAGATCGAGATCCAGCTTTGTCTTTAACAAATTCCAACCCCGTCCTAGCAATGCAAGAGGGAGAGAGAGAAAGAGAGAGATTGAACTTTCTACTGAAGCGAAATATTTGTTAGTGAAACCGACGTCGTCCTCTCAAAAATCTAACACATTTCCCCGTGGACTGGTTAGTCGACCGAAAAGGTCTGATAAGATCCCTGAACACGCGGTGCATGCGTCGAAACGGGTTTCCACTGAGTCAAAACGGTTACTTTAAAATCAGAAAAAAAGAAAATGTTCCCGGTAAGACAGTACCCGCGTCAATTACAAAGGAGTACAATAGTGTACCTATGTGTCATAAACCACGTATCGGTGCGCAATTATAGCCTTTGTAGGTGCTGTTACACAGGGGAAGGCGTCCCAGCACAGCGCTCTCTCGCCCCCATCATGTAAAGTAGCGTGGTCGGCGAGCTGCCAGCAAATGTTGCTGCATTGGAGATTAAGAAAAGAAGCTGAAGGCAAATTTAAAACTAGTTTACTCCATGGCGAGGGATGAGCCCAAGCAATACAAGAAGAATGCCCTTCCGTGCTAGGGGCCAGTACAGCACTCCATCAGAGTGACAGCACTGATTCGCTGATCCAAAACCAATGACCTTCTGAGTGTGGAGGCCCATATTTAAGCCCAAAGAGCTAACGGTCGAACAATGCCCCTCCTACTTTTGCACACGGCGCGAACATAGTACAGACACACAGACATTCTTTCCATAGTTCGTGATGGGTGAGTAGGAGCTGCGCACGCTGAGTCTGAGAGAGGCTGGAGAAGAGGTCTCAGCGGCGACGTCCTCTTCCTTCGGGCGAGTCGGTGCAGGTCGTGTTTGTCGCTGCCGAACTTTGCATGCCACCGACAGTGAGACGCCGTTCCGCCGGCCATTGTGCGGCATGTTTGCGATCTGTACGAGGGAGAAGTGCACTCGCAAAAAATTGCAG
This sequence comes from Haemaphysalis longicornis, assembly GCA_013339765.2. Taxonomy (NCBI): domain Eukaryota; kingdom Metazoa; phylum Arthropoda; class Arachnida; order Ixodida; family Ixodidae; genus Haemaphysalis; species Haemaphysalis longicornis. Next base: position 12,540,378 of record CM023448.1, on the reverse strand, counting down.
GACCCACAAAATTGTTACGGCGCGCAGAATCACAACAGCTTAACCGCGGGGGTTATAAGATCAGGATGGAGAAGGGTCTCCAACTCTTGTACGGATGATGCTTTCGAAGAGAAGTACTCGATAGACGTTCGACTCCAGGGCCTGATCTGTATGACACCTTACCATAGCTTCACCGAGCTGGTCACTCGATGAATATTTGCCTCCCAGGAAAGTCCCTGGCTTTGTCAAGCAAGAAGATTAGCAACCCAAGAAGACACAAACGCATCGGCGGCAAGCGCAATGACAAATCCACAAAGAAGGTTTACTAGGCTTTTAGTTCCGATAGAATACGCGGTAAACTAAGTATACTATTTATATTTTAGCCCAGCAATACTTTATTCAAGTACACAAACGTGAAAAGTGACGTTACGGGAGACACAACGGAGAAACGCAATTGACGAAGGCGAAAACCTGCTTCAGGAAAAAAAAGCCTACGCTTAAGTCAGGCGCCTACACGTAAATTTTTTCGCTGTGAGCTATGCTTTCAGCTATCGGCATTGCCCAAGGCGTTCCCCTTTATATATCGCACGTTAGGTGCGCCCGTTCTTTGAAGGCTACTGTGACCGCGTGTTAGGGCACCAGTCGCTCTTTTAGACAACGGTCGAGCGCGGGGAAAAACAAGCGAGTTATTTCAGCGTTCAAACGAGATTCGGGCATTAGAGAGACGTTCACTTGGCGCAATGGGAGGTCACGGATTTGCCCCTCTCCTTGCCCGCACTGAAGCAGGCGCGCAATACCGCGCGGATGTTTTTCCTCTCTTGTCATTCCTCGCCTTTTAAGAACGGCTTCGGCAAGCGAACATCGGAACGCGTTTTCATTCTTTCTTCTAGGCTCCCGCTGTTCGGTTCTCGACTTTGGCTCAGCCACACCCAACACCTCAAACTCAGCTAGCTCAGCCGCTATTGGCCTGTAGCCGCGAGCATCAGCTAGGAATGACAAGTGCACGACAAGCTCTTTAGAAACCTCGTAACTTCTATAGTCCCTACATCATCGTCCGTCGTATATTAGCAACACCCTCAATAAGCAAACAGCAAAGGGTGTTTGGGTTGTGCTCTTTTCCGAATCTCGGGGCTACACTATATCCAACGCGCCCGGTCTCAAAAGACTGCTCAACCACCAGCATCACCGGATTTTGAAGAAGCTCAAATTGCCTTTGCTCGAGCTCGGATACATAAGCTGGTGGCCTGACGGAATCTGCTTGCTCAGGAGCGAGATCGTCATTACACTCAACTGAACAAGAGAACCCGTTCGGTGCCTCGACTGCACGCTTTGCCACAACGTCGCTATAATTTGAACTACCATCCGAAGAAACACGCTTCGTTTAAAAGGACTCGTACGGCCTCTCGGTAGCGCTATATTTCACGCATTCCAGAGAAACGTCGCTATTTAGCGAAATCTTCAGTTTCCGATCGGCAGCTGTTACCAACGCCTCTGGCGAATTTGAACCACCTGAACACTCTGCCGCGATCTCCGAAACCATCGTCGGCACATTATCGTACTCAGTGGGTGTGCACTGCCTTCTCTCTACAGTACTACCTAATGGAGTCAAGAGTTCGACGAAAGTTCGTCTGGTCAGGTATCATGATGAGAACGAAATGCGGTCACTGACCAAGTCAAGGTGAAAAAACACAGACGTTTCGGAACCCGTACGGGTTCCTTGATCACACTAAGCAGGCAAGAGCCGTAAGTCGCTTCTTATTCTAAGATGTGACGTAATGAACGGGTGCAGCTTGCCGGCAGATTGCCATCTGTCCTATTGATAGTGTCCTTGGTCTTTTGAATGAACACGGATTCCAAAAGTAATCTCGTGGCTGGGTTCTTTTCCTTTGCTATTATAGCGGCGTTATCCCAGTCGATGGAATGACCGTGATCATCGGCATGCTAGGCCAGGGCATTCGACGCTTTCTTGTTGCTGCCCACGTCCCTTTGGTGTTCCTTTCATCTCCTTCTGAAGTTGCCAGTCTCGCCGATGTAACTGCAGCTACAGTCTGCGCATGGTATCTTGTAGACAACACCGGGGTATCTCTTGCTCTCCAAGCAATCTTTCACGTTCTCGAGCTGATTCCTCAGCTTGTTGGACGGCATGTGGGCAACGCGAAGGTCATACGTTGAAGATACGGCTTAAAGCTTCGCTCACCCCAGCAAGGTATGGGATGCCGGCGCGTCTTCGATATGACTTGCCCTGGGATGGCCTGGGATTGAGAACACGGTCTTCGGCATTCTTAATAAATTTCTCTGGGTACCCGTTCGTCAGTAATTCTTGATATATGGTTTCAAGTTCCTTCTTCCTTTCGTCGTCACTTGAGCAAATACGTGTTGCCCGCGTCACAAGAGAAGAAACGACGGATTGCTTGTGACAGGCTGGGTGGCACGAATTAAAATTCAGGCGACTCCCCGAACCCGATGACAGTGGTTTGTGCCGTGGAGCGAGCCATCACACAGCTTCCTCACGAAGTTAGAGACGAGGCTTGCACCCGCGCAATCGGTGTTTTATCGAAGTGGAGGACGCGCGGCCCTCAATCCAGGTTCTCACCTTCTGAGAAAGAAGCCATCAAGGGCCTCCGGATTAATGCCTCCATTGCCATACTTCCTGCGGACAAGGGAACGCCGTTGTGATACTCAACAGAAGTGAGTACGACCAGAAGATGATGGATTTGCTCTCGGACGGGGATACTTACGCAGCAATGAAGAAAGATCCCACGACAAGCCTTCAAGAGAAACTGCAGAAGCTGCTCTCGAAGATTTTTCAGTTCGTACCGCCGCAGCAGAAGCACCTTTACTATCGCGTCCTGTGTACCAATGGGTCTGCACCTGCAATTTACGGTTTACCGAAGGTACATAAGCCAGGCGTTCCGCTACGGCCCATAGTCGACTTCACAAGGTCGCCGCTGCACCGACTTTCGGGTTACCTACACCAAGTGTTGGCCCCGCTCGCCGGAAAAACAGCAACTCACATTGCCAATTCTTCAGCTTTCGTGGAGAAAGTGCGCGACATTTCCCTGGATGAAGACGACGTATTGGTGTCCTTCGACGTCAAGTCGCTCTTCGCTTCGGTTTCTGTCGACTTGGCCGTAGCGACATGCAAGGAGGTCCTGCTGGCGGACGAAACGCTCGCGGAACGCACACCTTTGGAAGTTGAACACGTGTGTGAGTTGATAGAATTTTGTTTAAGCAACACATACTTCACCTACCGCGAGCAGGTTTACCAGCAGATCCACGGAACTGCCATGGGAGCTTCCATATCCGTTACTACGGCAAATTTGGTCATGGAAGTCATTGAACAGAAGGCCCTCGCTGGTTTTGATCCCAAGCCCAAGATATTCGTCCGCTACGTGGACGACTGCTTCTGCATCATCAGTAGGAGCGATGCCCCACGGCTCCTGCTTCTTCTTAACTCGATAGAAGCCTCCATACAGTTCACTGCAGAATATGAGTGTGACAGCAGCCTTCCTTTCCTCGATGTCCAGCTGAGGCGTACAGGAACTACTCTTTCATTTGCTGTGCACAGGAAGGCGACGCATACCAGACATTACCTGAATTTCAATTCGTGCCACCCAGCCCGTCACAAGCAATCCGTCGTTTCTTCTCTTGTGACGCGGGCAACACGTATTTGCTCAAGTGACGACGAAAGGAAGAAAGAACTTGAAACCGTATATCAAGAATTACTGACGAACGGGTACCCGGAGAAATTTATTAAGAATGCCGAAGACCGTGTTCTCAATCCCAGGCCATCCCAGGGCAAGTCATATCGAAGACGCGCCGGCATCCCATACGTTCCTGGGGTGAGCGAAGCTTTAAGCCGTATCCTTTCAACGTGTGACCTTCGCTTTGCCCACATGCCGTCCAACAAGCTGAGGAATCAGCTCGTGAACGTGAAATATCGCTTGGACAGCAAGAGATACCCCGGTGTTGTCTACAAGATACCATGCGCATACTGTAGCTGCAGTTACATCGGCGAAATTGGCAACTTCAGAAGGAGATTAAAGGAACACCAAAGGGAAGTGGGCAGCAACAAGAAAGCGTCGAATGCCCTGGCTGAGCATGCTGATGACCACGTTCATTCCATCGACTGGGATAACGCCGCTATCATAGCAAAGGAAAAGAACCCAGCCACGAGATTACTTTTGGAATCCGTGTTCATTCAAAAGACCAAGGACACTATCAATAGGAGAGATGGCAATCTGCCGGCAAGCTACACCCGTTCATTACGTCACAGTTTAGAATAAAAAGCGACTTACGGCTCTTGCCTGCTTAGTGTGATCAAGGAACCCGTACGGGTTCCGAAACGTCTTTGTGTTTTTCACCTTGACTTGGTCAGTGACCGCATTTCGTTCTCAGTACTACCTAATGCGTCTTTGTTTTCTATCTCAGCCACCTTGTCGCGCAAAATGGCCGCAACGGTCGCCTCCAACTCACACTTCCAAGCGTCTTCTCCTGACAGCGCCGGATTGGTGCTTTCCTCAAAAACGAGGCCTGTTTCGATCAACAATTCGAACTCAGGCTTCATTAAATCCCGCTGGAATTGAATCAAGTCATGTAGTTTTTTTTTCGTTGGAGTTTCTCTCTTTCAATATTCTTTCTTTTATATAGGAGTAGCTAGATCTTGAGGCTGTACTCTCGCATGTTTTCTTCATGTTTGAGTTTCTACAATCGCTTTCTTTCCTTGTGTTACTGTTCTCATTTCTGTTTTTGCCTCTCTCGCTCCAGTTCTTGCTTTTTATTTCGCATTCTGCCTCTGCAGCCTGACAGATAGTGTTCTCTCGGTTATTGATAAGCTCAATGAACTCTGACAGCTGATCTTCCTCAGCCCGAACACGACTGTACCACGCGCCCAAATCCCCAACACGCGTACAAATTATCCAAGCGCTACTGTGTTTCCAGCTACAAAACAGTGTTTTTCTCCACGCTTTCAAATTCATCGCCATTGTCGAGTAGTGCTATCCCACTGCACCAAAATTGTTTTGATGAGTATCCCACGGAAAAAAAAACACCAGCTGTGCCAGCTATCCTCTCAAGCCTAGTGAAATTCAGTGTGAAAACGTTCCGGACTCACCATTGGCCGCCGCGAATTCTGCGAGATCTGAAGCTGCCTCGACATCTGTGGTGTTAGACCTCGAAGCGCCGGCATCAGTTGTTACGAAGTTGCCAGCCGACCGCTACCAACCAGTGGTTACGTAGAGAAAGGCGACCTTGAACCAGGCTTTGTCGACTTCGTCATGCGATGTAGCGCTGTGGCCGAGCGGCTAGGAAAGGTCGGTGCCTTAGAGATGAAAAGATAAGCTGAAGGCAAACTTGACTACTTTACTTCATGCCGACAGATGAGCCGAAGCAAGACTTGACCGGCCGCCAGAGTGGGCAGTTCAGGACTCGAGCGCAGTGACACCATTGATTAGACCCTCCGAAACATATTATTTTCTGTGAACGGCGTAGTATTTAGGCCCAAAGCGGTGACGGCCACACAACGCTCCTCCTCCTTTTGCACGCGGCACAAACATAGTACAGACATGCACAACCCTCTTTCCAGAGTTCGTGAGCTCGATAGTAGGGACGCCCGCTGAGTGTGGGAGAGTGCGGAGAGGATGTTTTGGCTGCGGCATCCGCGTCCGCACGTGGCGTTTGCAGCGGCCGAAGTTTGAATCACGCCGGTAGCGAGGCACCCTTCCACCTGACGTTCTGAGGCATGTTGTGATCAGTCCGAGGCAGGCTTGCGCTCGAAAAACTTTGCAGGATGAGCGAACAGGGTTGCGGCGCGCAGACACGCAACAATGCGTTTACCTAGTGCACGAAAAATTGCCGCTGGCGTTTGTTCTGTCATTGCGATTCGGGTATTTGAAATTTGACCGTTAGGTTGTACCTACTTTAGGCGTCGCATTTGCAGCACCTTTTAGCAGTTTGATGTGCGGAAGCTTTTGGGCTTGGCTCAAATTTATTGAGGAAAGAATGGAAAATTTATTACTAGCCGGTTATTAGAAGAGGGTATCCTCATTTCAGTGAATGAACGATTTTGGGACGCACGTAACGTTGGCAGCGGTCTAGGCCCTACAGAGTCAGAATACTGATACATAGGAGAGGGAAATCTGCGCCTCGGTCTAGGCGAAGCACTTTTGAGCGATTTTCTGGCATGCTCTGGGGAGGCACGTTCCATTTATCCTTGGAATGGCTCATGAACAGGCTGAAAATTTGTTTGTGGCTGTAGAAGAGGGAAAATGTTTTTGTAAAAGAATATTTGAATGTTGAGAAATATCATA
>CM023448.1:12380981-12533991 GCA_013339765.2 Haemaphysalis longicornis | reverse complement strand
GGACTGATCCTTGGGGTACTCCGGAAGTTAATGGAATTGAAGAAGAGTTATAGCCTTTGGCATGCACAAATTGAGAGCGATCAGTTAAGAAAGATTGAATCCAAGTGAGCACTTTCGGGTCAATGTGAAGTCTACTTAGTTTTAGAAGAAGCAAGGTGTGTGGGACTTTTTCAAATGCCTTAGAAAAATCCAAGTACACACAGTGTAATTCAGAACCACGATCAAGAACAGAATGAACATCATCAGTTAGCATTAGTAGTTGTTTCACAGCAATATAATTTTCTAAACCCGTGTTTCGAGGAGAAGAAGAAAGATGAAGAATCAAGAAAATTGACTAGCTGAGAATACATGACATGTTCCATGATTTTACAGAAAACACTAGTTAATGATATTGGGCGATATTTGGATGGCGAGGGCTTGTCTCCGGACTTATGAAGTGAAACCACCTTACCAAAATTCCAGTGTTCTGGTAAAATCCCGTGCAAGAGAGATTGTTCAAAGATTAGGGATAATATGATAGAGCTATATACTGCAGTGTATTTTAAACCTTTGTGTTAATATTATCAGGGCCACAAGATGACGATAGTTTTAGGCGCTCAATGATGGCGACAATACCTGTGTAGTCAATCATTACCGCATTCATTGGAAAGTCTAAGAAATCGTTATAATCAGGATATGGTGAGCCTGAGACATCCGAAAACATAATGCCAAACGTTTGGTTTAAAACGTTAGCACAGTCACGCTTAGGAATTGGAATTGAATGGGGATCGAAAAGGGGTACGTCAGATTGTGCCTGTTCATAGACATTGCTCAAAAATTTCTTAGTAACATGCTGTTAACGAAGATATACTTTGCCTGTTTGATTGCTTTCCTGTATTCGGAAGCGATTTCTGTAAGCTTGGACCAATGTTCGGGTTTGCCAGATGATTTGGCTTTGCGGAAACTTTTTTCTTCGTGTTCAGCATACGTTTTAATCTCTGGTTATACCATAAACACTAGTGATTTGTTTTAATGTTTTTACGAGGAACATGTAGGTCGATAAGTTCTTGTATTTTATTCCTGAACATACACCAGTTTGTATAACCCGCACGCAGTTCAAAGCCAATCATGAATTCATCCAGAAATTTTTCAAGTCCCTCATTATAGCAGTAAAGTTTGCTTTGCCATAGTTAAAAATCTTTTTTCTTTGTCGGGGAGAGGCAATTAAAATACATGCTCTCCTCTGCAGAGCCTACAAGCGGCCCATCGGTCTCCCACTAAACACGTCCACCAAGCGATTTGAGGCCCTGGGCCTGGCAAATAGTCTGGACAAACTCATCGAGGCTCAACGGCTAGGGCAACTCGTACGGTTGACCTACTGCACAACGGGGCGCCACATAGTCGACTCGCTGGGTATAGCTCACCCCCACAGTGCGCCTACTAGTATCGCGATCACGTCAACAATACAGGAAAATATTCAGGTCTCTCCGCTCCCGCATAATATGCATCCTACACATAACAAGGAGTGGCGAGAGGCCAGAGCCCGTGCCCTGCAAAGACGCTTTGCGAAAATCGAGAACGTTGCCTATGCAGACGCGGCTGATTACGCTGGTCGCGAGGCAATGGCCATAGAGGTGGTCAACAATCAGGGCAACACCATCGCCTCCTGCTCTATCCTAGCGAGAGACTCGGTGGTTGGAGAAGAGGCAGGCATTGCTTTAGCCATGGTTGCCTCCACAAAAATGAAGACAATCATCAGCGACTACAAATCAACAATTCTAAATTTCTCACGAGGACACATATCAAGGGAGGCGTTCGCAATCCTCAATTCTTGTCTCCACCTCGAAAAACGGACAGACAAGATCAACTTAATTTGGACCCCCGCCCACTCCGGCCTTGCAGGGAACGAGTCTGCGCACGAAGCCGCTCAAGGCTTTACCGACCGAGCGGACGGCCCTTCCGATGCGGAACTCGTCCCAATGTCAGGCAGGGATAGGCTGTTGTCGTACAGTGATATCATCGGTCATTACCGTTTAGGCCGCGCCCGCTTCCCACCCGCGCACCCATCCCCAGTAAACGGCATTCGATGGTCTGGCGACTGCTACAGACCCCCTCGTACCCAAATCCCCTAGTGTATAGCTATTGCTACCCAGGGCGCTATTCCCCCCCCCCCTGTCATAGATGTCAGGAACGAGCGTACCTGGCGCACATGCTATGGCAGTGTCCGCAGGCGATCACAAATGGCCGCACAATCACTAACAGTGAGCAGTGGGAGACCGTGCTGCTCAGCTGCAGCCCGGAAGATCAACTCTGGGCCGTCCAGCTGGCTGAGGACGCTGCCAGAGCCCAAGGGCTCACGGCTGACGACTAAGCTACACAGCTGGAAAATTGAATAAAGTTTACTCTCTCTCTCTCTCTCTCTCTCTCTTTGTTTGGCGACGTCCGGGCAGGCAAATTCAACGTGACGTGGAGTAAACGGTGATCACTAATGCCTTCCATATATTTATTCGTTGAAACAAGGTAAGGGTCATCTGTTAATAAAAGATCTAAAGTACTTGAAGTGGTGCGAGTAAGTCTTGTCGGCTGAGTATCAACTTGAGTGAAAGAGAATTCCCAGCAATGTGCAGGAAACTGGGAGGATTCAGATAACCTGACATCTGTGCTAACTGTGACGGAAGACCAGCCGATGCCAGGGAAGTTGAAATCACCAAATAAAAAAATGGGGACGTTGGTGAATTTGGCACAAACACCATTTACACCATCATGAAGGGCATTACAAAATCCGGCGGGCGCAGATGCTGCACGATAGCAGGCACAAAATACAAGCTTTTGGCAGCCAACAGTAGTTTGAATGCAAATAATTTCCAGTGATGTTACAAAATCGAATTGAAGTCTGAATGCAAATAAATTCCAGTGATGTTACAAAATTGAATCGAAAGCGTTCCAAACTATCAGCTACAATCATCACCGCATCTTGAGGAGTGGTCGCACCGAAATACCGAATACTACCGTTCAGTAAAAAAAATTATCCCCATCTTCCCGAAGGAAACGCTGAGTAAATGCGGAGCATCTCGGAGTTCCGTTGTGTTTCCGTTGTGTTCGTAATCGAATTTGGGGACCCAGAACTGACGGGAATGTTGCTTCGATCACACTTCATCGGAAGAACGGAGTGAAGTGGAGTCACCCGCAGCAAGCGCTGAACTGAACCCGCGCAGCGCACTACCCGATTTACATTCAAGGTTGAAGGAGAGGAGACGAGAGGAGGAGAGATGCGCAAGCGCCGAGCATGCGCCACAAAAGCACAAGCGAGAACGCGGAAGAAGCGAAAGCGAAGTGCACGCAGCTGGTACGAGAGAAGTGGCGGGAGTATCGCGCAGCTGTGGGAGAGAGGGAAGGATGACAGTTGCGCATGCGCAGTGTGAGTGCAGACGCCGACGCGGGACATTCCTAGACTATAAGATGCTCCGCATCTAAAATAACTCGGCATATTGCACAGACTCGCTCAGCCACGTTTCAGTCAGTACTATAATATCCGCTGCAGTAGTATCAGCAGCAGAAGACAAACCGTCCCGACTACGGAGGGCGCTACGGATATTAGTGAAAACAATTGATACGTTCCTACTGGATTGCGCACGCGCACTACCATTCGTTATTAGCTATGCTCCCGACGAAGAAGGGCCAGCCTTATCCGCCCGACGTTGAAAGGAGGCACGTGAATTTGACAACTCAGAAACAGTATCTTTGACGGGGCAGTATTTGTAGAATTTTTTTAAAATTAGCTCATTGTAGCGAAGCTTGAACGATTCTTCAGGGGCGGTTTCTTTAGCAAATTTTACTACTTTCTCTCTTGCATGCCGGGCTGATGGACAGAAGTCTTCAGTAACTGTAATGTCCGTTCCTTTTAGTGTTGATTTAGTGCTGAGTATTTGATGCTTAGTTTTGTCATTTGTAAACTTAACAACGATCGGCCTAATTTTATCTTTATCAGGTGCCCCAATTCTATGCGCGCGTGCGACACTATGAGAGGGGATATTTAATGGCATCTTGTTACCAAGTACTTCGAAGATTTTTTCTTCTCATTGTTGCCTAGACTCGTTCGGCGAGTCTGGAATACCAAAAAACACAAGGTTTTCTCTACGAGACCTGACTTCAAGTTCGTCCAACCGGTTTTTTAACATTAAATTTTCTTCTGTCAGCTTCTGAGTGGCTAGAGTAACCGTTGACAATTCCACACGGCATGAATCTAACATTGTCAGCTTGCTTTCAACTGCTTCAAGCCTTGTGGAAATAGTGGTTATGGTAGCCTTTAACTCTTCTTTATTTGATGTAATGCTTTTATTACATCGATTATATGTGCTTTCCTCTGTTCTATTTTAGATTGCTTTTGCTTGCGTTCACGCAGAATAGTCAGTATAGCATCACTGTCAACGTCAAGCGGCACCACACGGCGTTCAAGATCTTCGCAATCACTTTCTGGGCAGGGTTCGTCTCTACATCCCTGAACAGCAGCAACGTCAGGACACAGACACTGACTTGCATTTGGTAAAAGCATTTGTGGGCATGGGAGCGTAATTATACAAACATTACTAGAACGTTTACCAAAACTGTACCTAACCTGGAAAAGGCGAAAGCGAGTTACGTAGGTTAGCGGCGTTGTTCTGATGCAGCCATGCCCCCTGAAGGCAGCCGAACAACAGCAGACACTTATATCTTCGGCAGGGGAGGCTGTCAATTTCGATGATGCTGCCAAGTACCCCGAGGGTTCCACAAGGGCTTGCGTCATGGTGGCGTCCAACGAAGTAAGTGGGCATGCGCTGGCCGGTGCAAACTTGGGCGATGGCTGATGCGAAAGGCCGCAGCGATGCCCGTGAGGCACCAAAACCGCGCATGCGCCTATAAAGACCGCAAACTGGAAAAGGCAAAAGCGAGTTGCGTAGGTTAGCGGCATTGTTCCGGAGCTGTTTAAGCTTCGGTGTGGAGTGACAGATACTTTGATATTATGCATCTCTGTCTGACTCAAGAGTTTATTGGATTGTTCTTCGGTTTGCAGTTCAACAAGAATGTCACCTGATGTTAGCTTTTTCGCCTTGTAGTTTGCGCCAACTACACTCTCTATGAACTTCGCTACCAAAAAGACTGATTTACTGGTAATTGGTGGATCAGAAAACGAGGGAAGTTGTCACGTCTTGTAAACAATTGAGCAGAAAGTGGTGGGCAAGCAATTACTTCGGTTCGAGCCCTCTTCAGGGCTCCATCGTTTGGCTGGGAGGGGTTTAGAATATACCATACGCTACAGTATACAGCTGGGAACGGGGGTACTTTCTTCTGGAACCTTAGCCTGATAGCTTGAGAGGTCCCGCAGCTCCCTACCTGGTAAACAGACAGGGGGCCCATCCGCCGGAGCTTGACCTGGGCTCCGACGGCCACCGTTTGAGGTTTCTACCCTTCACCTTAAAACACATTACCACGGTCGGATACAGCGTGAGTATGGGGCTCTGGGTGCGCGATGTCACCAATACTGTCACCGAGATTGCTCAAGGTGCCCTGTGCGGGGCTACATTGTTCCTTAACGTACGGTCAACGCATATCTCAGCCTTAACTTCTGCAAGAAATCTGGCTTTGTTGTTGCGTGTCGGCGACAGGCATCACGATTCGACGGAACTTTGCTGCCGCTGTGAGCGTTGTCTTCTCATTAAAGAAGCCGCCGAAACGCGCCTATATACAGGTCCAAAGCCCGCTCTCCCCTCTCAGAGCCGGGAACGAAAATTGCGTTACCGTTACGATAGATCGACTTTCCTTTTCAATCGTGAATTTGTATTAAGGTTTCCTAGCAACCTCTCAAAACATGTTTGCAAACGCTGGTGTGGAAACTAAAGTGCCCATAATTAAATATAGCTCTTTGTGTTGTTTATGATACTCGTTATGATGGTACCTTTTTGTCACGCGTGCCGGCATGCAAAAATAGTGAAGGCAGTAATAAAAAGAAAGAGATTAAAATTACTATATAAATATCAATAAACATGGCCCTCTGATACGGTCGTAACATGCACAATGTATAAAGTAGGTATTAAAAAATCGGTGCGGGTTGCACTAGTAGTGCAGGGCTACAAAAACAGCTGAGGTGGCGGCGCCGCTCCCTTCGGACGACACCCAGTAGTAGCACTTCACATTAACTTCCGATGTTGCCACTGAAAGATTTGTATCACCGGCAGCCCCGGAGCGTTTCCGCCAGAGGCTTTGGTATTCCTATCATAGTAAACCGCATTAGCATGCGCTAAAACCTGCTAATAAGTCGAAAGCCAACGCCCAGTCTTTGAACCAAAAGCAGAAGCTGTGGGCATACAGTGCAGTCCTAGGTTCATTTTGTAGAATCTGGTAATATATTGCGAGGATCAAGGATTGATTCCTAGCACGGGAAGGGTTTTCTATGAAAACTTGGGTAGATATGTTATATTTCTCCGCCGCTGCTAACCCGTGCCCCCGAATCTATGGGGTGGCCCAGTAATAACGTGACCGGTTTTAAGGCGTAAATATCTCGGGTTGGCTTACCGGGGCCTCTGTAGCCAAAGTTGTTTTGAGGCCTAACAGCTCTGCCTTTAAGCTGAGCCTAAACAGCTCTGCTGTTAAAACGTCCCATTCACCTAGTACATCACCACCTTTATAAAATAGCCGTACCCTTTTTGCATCGTGCAATAGAATGCGTTCTCCAGCAATAGTGTGGCAGCGTAACTGGGATGTGGGTTGCGCTGTAAAAATCGTTGCCCGAACAGTAGGTTGACGGGCGGATATCGCAGCACTTGTCAACGGTACGTGACCTGACGTCGCTGCACCAGAAGGCCACCACGGATCCATATGCGTGTTAGCCGTCTGTGTGGCTCCTCGAAGGTGCAATATTTAGCATGTGCTTGGCAAATGGTGTGTCGGATGCACGGAGCCCCAGGATGCCAGTGCTGCGAAGCCACTGTGGAGTTCGACACAAAAGGTGCTGCTTATGCTGGAGCCACGAGATCTCTGAAGCAGGCATGTTTGCGAATGCTCAATCTACTCCCACCCTGCCCTTTTACACTAGCTTCTGACACTTTGACGCATGTCTCCGACCAGAAAGCATTTTTCTTGAGATAGCATGGTACACTATGCGCTGGACTTTCGTCTTCTACTTGGATCACCTTTTCTCGTGTCCGTCCAAAATTTCTAGAAAATTCTGCTTCCTGTTACTTTACATTCCTGTGTCAACTTTATTCAAAAATATTTTATTTCTCGCTATGTCCATTTTGCTATTGGTTCAATTTTTACCTTTTTTTTCTTTCTACTGCCATGAATATTTTTGTTTTAATCGGGTGGGTACCTCTCCGTTCTCTCTTGTTTAGTATTCATCCATTTGCACGCAAGCATTGTATGAACATTTGGTGCATTTCGTAGTGCTCCTCAACGATTGTATGCTAGTTTTGTGCGGAAGGAAAATGAATTATGGTTTGTACATCATGCTTAAGTAAGTCATATCATCTGGGTTTTAAAATGTTCAGACTCGCCGCACGGGACTCCTTTTGTATTCATGGTGACAGCATTGGTGACACCAGGTACCCCGAGACCCCAAATAAATGCTGTAGCCAACCGTGGCAAGGTCTTTATAGGTGGAAGGTGAGAAACTACACCCGGTGGCACTCGGAACCATGTGTCATCTCCGGCCGATGGGCTCCCTGTCTGTTTACAAGGTAGGGAGCTCGGGGACCTCCCCAGGCATCCCGGTAAACCGACCGAAGACAGAACTCCGGCCCCGTGCTTTATACAATAGCATATTGTATTTTCCAAACCACCCTTCCCTAACATGGTCTGTATTTTGGAAAGGGGCCCCACTGAATTTTCTTTTCTTTCTTGCCTTTGAGATTGCTCCCAAAGACCGATCATTTCTCGCATTTTTATTTATATACTACTTGATAAATAAAGCCCATCTCTAGCCAATCGGTGTTTCTCATTTCCGAGTTTCTCGCAAGTCTCATCCGTAAGTCGTATAAGGCTAAGGAGCTAAAAATAGAAGAAGTCCTGATTGAGGTCGACAACAAACAGAGATTTACTAACCTTCTCACACAAACTTGCATGGTCAATGTTGACATCAAGATCAGTTCCCATCGCATGGTGTGATGGCGTGAAATCTTGCCCATGACGTGATACCTTATCCGGAACTAATAAATGAGACCGAATTCGATATGCTCGAGGGCCTTGGTGATCAGGGTGCGAATGCACTGAGGTGGTTCACGAGATGTCGATACGGCAGAGTAACACCGCAAAACGTAATTTTATTTTTTTTTTTCAGATACGGTTAGCCCTTACGGGCTGTTACAGGAGTGAAGAAGTACATAATAAACAAAACTTACACGCGCAAAAACTGCTCAAGCCACAGTGCAAACGAAGGACAAGAAAAGAACTCATATTAGTTTAGAAATATTTCCAAGTGTTTCACAAAGCTATGAGTGGTATTTCGTTCCACAAACACTCGTAGCTGAATGTTATTCCAGTCTACAATAGTTCTGACAAGAAAGAAAAGTTTTGACATTGACGTTTGACCATTGAACACTGCCTGAGTCAGTCAATGGATTCTTCATTAGCCGTCCTGTCCTTCCCTAGATACCGATCCTAGGCCGCTGCTTCAAGTGCCAGCGGTTTCGCCACGGCACAAACTCTTGCCGCGGCAAACTGACATGAGCAATATGTTCCTTTCAAGACTACCCAACTGAAAATGTGTATCGGAATGCTTTACCTGCGAGAACAGCAATTGACCTCACGTAGCTTATTCCAAATCTTGAGAGAGGTTCAGATAAGAAAATCAGATATTCAACTTGAAACTCACAAACAAGAACACCTTTACATAGGCGCAAAAAAGGTTCGCCTCATCCACCTAAGGAGGTACACCGAATCAGCTCGCTGGAGGACAAAGCGGCGTCTGGTTTCGGCAAAAATGTAGGCAAGCACGGCTGATGTGGTCATGGCCCTGCGCCCCCAACCCCCTGGGTTGCCCCTGGGAGTCGAAGCCGCCGCCACACCACAGGGCAAGCCTGCTGCGGTTTCGGTGGCAGTAAGTACCGATGTGACCGCTCCTACCGCCCCTCGTGTATACGTGAGGGCAGCGAGGAGATGGATGTGGAGGCCGTAGCGGCTCCCACTGCCGCCGCACCACCTGTGCCACCCGTCGCGCTCCGGATTTTGCGGTGGTGGCGGCTGCAACGAAGGGCAGCCGAAGGGGTGCTAAGTCCAAAGGCCCCAATAAGCTGAGCACTCACAGGACATCTGAACATGAGATGAGCATCGGACCTTTCCTGTCTGCATCACAGCTAAACAGATGGCTCCTTTCGTTTAAACCCTCCAGGACGCAAGAAAAAAAAAACCCATAAAATTGCAGCCCCGAAACAGCTTACATAAAAAATCGCACTCCTCTATCAATGATCACTTAACAACAGGAAACGATAATTTTGTTCAATGGAACTTTACAGGCATTCTAATAATCTTGACGATGTGTACTAGGTACTACATTTTAATAAGCGAAGAGTAATGCGTGTCGAAGGAAAGCATTTATATTGGAAAAACACAAGTACTTGGATTAAAAAAAAAGCGATTGGTGCACACACACTTCGGTCAGTGTGGCCATAAACGCACCGTAATCCTTGCCACGCCGCCTTATCAACTTGAACGGTCTCATTGAGGCTGGGGGAATTCGAACAATATTATTTGATCGGTTATTAACGGTGTGCTCACTTTACGTTTCTTTTACATTAAGAGGCACTGGTTGACCAGCTGCCCAAAGCATAAATCCTTATTGGCGACTGGCATGCGCACAATTCTCTTTGGCACTATTCCCGCACAGATACCGAGGTCGACTGAAAGATAGGATTCTCACAACCCCAGGAAAATGCCTGTTCAACAAAACCACCCTACATGCCGTTATTTAGGACACAACAAATACCCACATCTTGGCTATTCCGTCTAAAGTTTCCTTCCCATCACTTGAGTAGGGTGTGGGCACACACCCATATGGTAGCCACTACTTCTCTACCTCACTGACATGGGGAAAGGACTAAAAAAGTCAAAATTTCCGTAAAATTCTCAATGAAGAAAGAGTGAACTGATGTACATTCACAGAAACATTCACCCTACTCCGCATTTTAATAACACACCTGCACATTTTGGAAGGAGCCCTACTCATCACGAGGCGCGTCCTCGACGCAGCCGACAAGTCCGTACCCGAGGTGTAGATGAGCGCGAGAAAGTCAGAACAAGGCGTGGGTTATCCTATGCAAGGGCTCCATGTCGCAGGACCATATTTCCTGTGAATGAGCAAAAGCACCTGGCAAGACTGTGCACCGTGAATTGAACAGAGTAAGTTGGCGCATCTTTTTGAGATCCATAAACGCATACACGGACACGCAAAGGCTGGAGCCTAATACGTAAACACAAAAGACTACGGACACACAGTCTTCACCTACTCAGAACAATAAAGGACACACTCGAGAACTTGGCTAACACACTCGCACAACACTTCCAACACGTGTCCAGTTATTCATATCACACAAAAACTTTCACGAAGATGAAATGTCCCCCAAAATGAAGCCCCAGCGTGATTACATTTCAGCTGAGCGTTTTTGCTTGATGTGCTACAGCACTTGCACACAGGCACTCTGAAAACTCTCCTAGACCTATATAACAAATCTGGTTCTCAGGGAACCTTCGAAAGTCTTAGAGGGCTGCCATTGTAATGACTTTTCTCAACGAGGTGAAGGACCCATCTTTCCGATCAAGTTATCGTCCCAACGCCCTCGCAAGCTGACTGTGCAAGCTCCTCGAGAAGATAATAATAGAAGACTCGTACTTCCTCGAGTACAACAGACTCCTTGAGGGCTTCCAGACAAGCTTCGGGGCGGGGGCATCTACAAGCGATTGACTGGCTGCCTTAGAATGTCATATCAAAGATGCATTCGCCGATAAACAATTTTGTACGATGGTATTTTTTCAGAGTCAGGAGGCCTATGATACTGCATGGCGCTACGGCATTCTTAGCTACCTCTAGTGTTTGGGTGTGTCACGTAGCATGTTTGATACGCTTGCAAGCAAGATGTCAGAAAAAAACTTTCGTCTAAGGATTCGCACTGCACTTTTAGATGCGACGCTGATAGGAGCATCTCTTGCCGGCGGCGCTGTCCTTCCTGCGTCGTTGTCCTCCGCGTCCGCACAGCTGCGTCTCTCCTCCGCTCACCTCCTCTCCTCTCGCCGTGATAGCGCGCCCTCTCCCCCAACATCTGTGGCGTGCGCAGTGCGTCGCGCTATCTCACTCCGCCGGTGGGCGGCGCTGCGCGCGGAGCAAGCGCGCTGTGCGCATGTGCAGCGCCCTCTCTCTCCGCGGTCTCCTCTCCTTCGGGAGCGCTGCGCATACAAGCAGAGTAACGCGCTCGGGCCGGTCTCTCAGTCGACCGTCGTCCGCGCTACGTTGCTCTCTCTCTCTCTCTCTCGCATTACCCGACGATTGCTCACGCAATTCGAGTAATCGACCCAACGGAAACGCACAATGGAACCCCCTTCAGCGTCGCATCACACCATGGTTCCCACGAGGGGAGGTGGACGTAATTTTTATGGGTTCATGTCGAGGAAATTGGGGTGCGTCAAGGGGCGTTTTAAGTTGCACACTGTTCATGGTAAAAATTAACTCACTCGCTTGCGCACCACCGCCAACAATTTCTTACTGTGTGTATGCAGACGATGTTCAAACGTTATTTAAATCCTACAATCTGGCAATTTAAGAACGCAAAGTCCAGCTTGGTGTGAAGAAACTTGGTGACTGGGCCGACAAGAATGCTTTTCAGCTTAATCCAGAAATGTGAACTTGTGTTGTATTTTCAAAGAGGCGTCGGATATATCCTGAACATGATATTAAATTAAAAATTGTCCGTTCAGATCAAAAACAAACACAAACTTTTAGGGGTCGTACTTGACGAAAAACTGGCATTGAGAGCCCACACATTCATTCATTCATCCCGAGATATTTCAGCATACATCCCAACACCTCAAACAAAAATGCTTAAAAACGATGAATATCCTGGAGGTCTTCTCACGTTTCCCCTACAGAACAGACAAATAAATACTAGTAAGGGGTTTTACCAATCTTATTGGTTCGTGGTTAGAGTATGGGACTGTCGTCTTTGGGTCTTCTTGTAAAACCGCAATTAAAAGGTGGGACCCAGTGCTGAACTTGCATCTCCGTCTTGCATGCGGAGCTTTTCTGACGAGTCCTATTGAAAACCTATATGCAAAGTTCTGTAAGTGGAGCCTTGAAACACTAGTGGTTATACACTTCAATGCTGTATGCAACAGAGGCATGGCGTCGCCGGGATTTCGTCTTCAGGGGGCAAACCCATTCGTTGGATGACAGCACGAAGTCGTCGATTGCTGACTTAGTTCCTTCTGGGACTGGACCACAATTTCTTCTGATATTTTTTTCAAACATACCCATAAATAAAATCCCCCGAGAGAACTTACACTACAGCAGTTTCTGCAGTTACAACACAAATACCCACACACCGCCGGCTATACCGATACTTACAAATATTCTTTAGCTATCGCATGTGCGGCACATGGCCACAATTTTTCCAAAACGAAGACATTACACAAAAAAGCAGCATTTTCACGGCAAAAGCACAAGGCATCTTATTATCAGCACCGCACATTACACAAACCAAATCACAACACTGCAAAATCCTTACAGAATCACTAAGTGTGGTTACAGCTCTACACTGCTCCAAACCAACGAAAAAAAAACTTTCTCGTCAAGCAAGTAGTCAAGCCTCTTACATTGTACGATCACTCAAAACTAAAGATAATTTTTTGCTGGTTTCGGGCTCACAGTAGAATTCTGGTGAGCAAAATTGTTGACCAGAATGCCGCTGTGCCTGCTCTGGAGCAGCGTAGATGTATTGTGTGTTCCCTACCTCGGTCTAAAACCACTTGTACGAACCGCGTTGCGTAAATCTTGACAGGAAAAATGGGACACAAAAAGATAATAAACTCCGCATCATAAAGACACGCTTACGTAGATACATAACAAACAAGATAGACAGATAGACACGGGGAAGTAGCCTTACCTCGGCTACGATAGGCCTACACTCAGGCCTACGATAGGCCTACATTCACACTTGCCTAAAGGTCATTATTACCCCTTAAGGGGGTGTGGAGAGGGCCTAATCGTAGCCGACCTACTAATTCCTAAGGCACTCCAAACCACATGATGCAAATACTTCCCAGAACTTTACATATGATAAATCCCACTCCACCCATGATCGCCCCCAGCCGATAGCTGGTCATAGGACCACCTGAAGAGCTGAGTTGTGGCTTCAGCCTGGTCGCCTCCAACCGCGCAGGCGATCTGCACCTCAGCCCACGCAGAAGCTCCCGAATTCATCCATAGCGGCCTCCACTGGATGATCTAGAAAAGCGCTCTACCACTAGCGCTGAACTGTATTTGCAGCGAAGTGCCCGCAGCTCTCGCAATTTTGTTTTTCACGTAACGTAGGTGAGTGGGTGGGGAACACGGCTCTTTCAGCTTTGCTTCTGTTTACGCTGCAAATCACAAGTGTCACTCGATTCAGTATGGGAATTGTTCTTGTACCCAGCGCGCACGGATAGGGTGTTTTGTGGCCCAGGGCCAGACGACCAGCCGTTGTTCTCCAGTATGGATCAGGCATGTATTAGTTACCAGTGGCTTGCGCATGGGTGGACGGTGTTCTGATGTTTTGTTTTGTGTTGCTCATACAATCTTGCACTGGCGACGTGGAGACCAACCTACGCCCTGATAAGGTCGACCAAATCCGTGCGCTTGTGAAAGCGTTCACGCTGTCAAACGAAAAAATTCAAATGAACACAATAAATAAACTGAACTATATTAAAATCAGTGTCACTCACATCAAAGGCGACTGAGTACTGTCAAAGATTTGATTGATCGATTGATCGATTGATTGATTGATTGTAGGGTTTAACGCGCGGACTCAACGCAGGCGATGAGGCTCGGCGTAGTGCAGGGCTCCGGATTAATTTTAACCACCTGGGGATCCTTAGCGTGCGCCGAAATTTCGTACACACGAGCGTGTTTTCTTTTTGCCTCCATCAGAAAAGCGGCTACCGCAGCCGAGAATCGATCCCGCGACCTCGTGCTCAGCAGCGCAACTCCTTAGCCACTGAGCCACCGCAGTTGGTCAGCAATATCAAAGAGCGACTAAACAAAGTAGAAAAAGTGTGTCTCGATGTCACCACTCTGAACTCAGTCTTTCAAGAATGGCACGAGCAGCTAAAGACCATAGAAACCAAGCAATTGGAACAGGGAAATCTGGTCGTTGATGACCTAAACAATCGAATGCGCAGAAACAACCAGTTTCAAAAGTAATTCCGGAGGTACCATACAAAAGATTGGTTGATACCAAAGGTATAGTTGCTCGCTAACTTGGGTTTCAACGCAGGGGAAATGAAGCGCGCCCGCAGAGTAGGCTGACCTAAAGTAGATCACCTCCAACCAATTATCGTAAAACGTTTGAACTTCAAAGGCAAGAGCTTCATTTTAAAAATGCTTCTTAAATAAAGGATCGGCAGATACCACGCGTGTGGACTGAAGACGTTTCCTCGGCTAGAATACAGCTGATCGGGAAAAAGCTCAGAGATTTCGCAAGAAAGAAATGTAATCATAATGCAAAATACACTGTGATTTATAATAACCTTCTCCTAGGGAACAAGTGCTACACAATTAATTCGTCAAAAAAACGAACTTGTCTTTGAAAACGTGATGAGACCACAGTTTCTGTGGCTGAGGAGCAAAGTGATAATAGTGCAGCACGGAAATAAACCAGCCAAAATGATTGACACAGACACCCCAAATATTATAATTCATTATCACTCTTGGTGTGCAGTTTTCGACGTCTGTTTCACAGGAAAGGTCATTTATGCGGATTCATTGAAGCATATTGTGTAGATATTGTTCTTGGGACCTAGAGCCGGCTTCCTCAAGAAAATAATAATAACCAGCTTTCCCTCTTTAAAAACTTTAGAATAATTAAAAAGAAAAGGGTTGGCGCACGAGCAGGCGGATTTGCAGTTGCGGTGAAATGTAATCTATATGCTCGTGTTCTTGAGAATAAATAAAATATTGAAAACTTGTGGATTTAACTTCAGTTTTCTGCGTCCGTGGCTTGCGCAGTCGCAGTGTGTTACCGTGCGCCTAATTCTACAGACGAATTTATCGACAGCCCCAGCGTTTCTTTAGGTTCAACTCATAACATGTCGCCAACATCACCAGTAATTCTTGCCCGCGATTTTACCTACCCATCAATAGATTGGTAGGCGGGCGCGCCCGAAGGCGTCGCGAGAAAAAAACGAATGAAGGGAACTTCTTGAGGGTTTTTCATTGTTCGATCATCCTCAAATGGTTTAAAAACCAACCCGTGGAAACACAATTCTTGATCTTGTCTTGACAAACGAACCTGAAAAGGTACGTCTTTACGTCTTAAAAGTATCAGTGACCCCAATGTGGTGAAATGTGAATATCTTATAAAACGCCGCAAACCAGACAAAGCTGCGAAAATTATTTATCATTATCCCGTGCTTTTTCTTGAAGACACAATTCTTGAAGAGTTATCTTTTTTTTTTCGGGGTGGTTCCTGCAACCCGTGGTTTATTTTTATGTACATGATACCTGGATCCTTGTCCGGAGAAAGCTTACAGAACTTAAAGAAAAGCACGTGGCACAAATGCAATTCCCCCCATCAACACATAGCACATGGTTCACGTCCAAAGTGAAAATAGCAATCAATAAAAAGAAACGTCTTTATTTTTAAGCGGAGTTGTTGAACTCCAATGGTAATTGGCTGCGCTATCGAGAACAATCCCATAAATGCAAAGCTGAGATTGGAGCGTCTAAAGGCAAGTTTTTAATGGTTACATTGTAAGCATGCTACTTAACCATCCAAAAGTTTTGGAAATTATAAACCCCACCCCCCGTCTCAAATCACAGTTTCAATAGTCATTACCGGTGTGCTGGTCTCACAATCTGAAGCTGCGATGGAATAAAACTCATTTTTCAGCTCTCTATTCACAAAAAAACCCCTTAGATCACGGTCTTGTGTTTTCATCTAATAACTCATTTATTGATGACGCAATAATCACGCCAAAGAATATGGAACATGCCATTGATCGCCTTTCAAATAACCCAGCACCCGGTCCAGATGGCATCTTCCCAAAATAGATGAAATGACAAAACCTATAATAAATACCATACCAGCTACATTTCTTCAGGAGCCACTCGATACGTGAATTGTACCGGACGACTGGAAGATCGAACACATCACTCCTATATAAAACTCAGCGGACGGATCACTGCCCTCAAACTGCAGACCGATCGCCTTGACTAGTAGTATTCCTGGTAAATTACTTGAACATATCGTATGTTCTGCAGTTATGAATTATTTAGGTCAGTATAGTTCTTCTTTGTTGTTAATAACTAAAGTATTTCAACGAAGTATTCTTGTGAAACACGATTATTTTAACTCCTTAGTGACCTTAGCCAAGCTGTTCACGACTCGGTAAAGATTGATGCCGTATTTCGTGAACTAAAAAAAAGCGTTCCACAAAGTTCCTCACACTCGCGTACTGATAAAACTAAGTCGGCTCAAAATACATAGCAAAATTATTCACTGGGCTTCAAAGTTTTTAACCAATCGCTACCAGTTTGTTTCCGCAAAATACCAGTATTCCGCCTTAGCGGAAGTTAAATCTGGTGTTCCGCAAGGTTCCGTAATCGGACCAATTTTTTCCTTATTTATAATAATGATGTCAATACAAACCTACACTTAACAGTTAGATTTTTTCCGTACGATTGCGTTCTCTACAGACAAATTATTACCTGTCAAAACACTGACATTTTACAGGAAAATCTAAACAAAATGTTGTTTGGTGCGAGCAATGGCAGATGGAAATAAATGTTTCGAAAACCAAAACGATGTCATTTATTACGGCTTGTAATGTTCAACACACCTTATCTTCTCCTAGCAACATGTGCAGAGCAAATGTGTCTCCATTAAAGTTTTTAGGGGTTCACTGAATTATCCTATTGACGAAATAATTTCAAAAGCAAGTACAACTCTTAGCTAAGTACATAATAAAGAATACGCCGACCACCAGAGAAAATAAAACAACTAAAACAACGACGTTTCAGCACCCCGAACGGGAGCCTTGTTCACACCCTTGTTCACGTCATTGTTTTAGTTGTTTTATTTTCTCTGGTGGTCGGCGTATTCTTTATTATGTACTTAAGTGTCATTCCCGACCAGACGGGCGTCCGTCGAAGCCTCGATTTCAACTCTTAGCTAAATTACACGACATTTGTATTTAGCAAATCAATCAACCAGACTTTCAGCTTACACAGCCTTAGTTAGTTCCAAGACGGAATATCCCTCTTTAATTAGAATCGAAATCAGACATACCTAATAAACAACCTTGAATGCTTACAGAATAAAGCAGCACGTTTTGTCACAAAAAATTACTCCACGACATCCAGCATCACAGCTATCAAAGCATCCCTTCAATTACTCTCTCTAGAAAAACGACGACAGAGAGCACTGCTTTCTCACTTCCAGAGACTGCATCACAGCCCATCGTCCATTACGGCATCCCATATCAAGCCCCCGCATTTCATTTTTCCGCGTTTAGATAATGTATTCAAAGTCCACCCCATGTTTGCGTGCACAAATCTTCTTCGACAATCGCCGCTATTTCTTGCCATTTATCAGTTGAATTAGCCCACACCACGAATTGCATGTATCAAAGATCACGACTCGTTTGTCAACCATTTGAAGGGCAGTTTAAACGTGCTTGCTTGGGAAAGTAGGATTGTTGTGCTTTTGAAAAGACGCACTAGGTGCTTTGTATCATGTGGTTTTTCACTCTTGTGTTCCTTATGTTAGTGTTTGCTAACCCCTACTCAATGTTCAAAATTACGCTTGCTGTTTATTTGAGTAGCTGTGTCGACATGTTTCAACTATTTTGTAACCCCCCTCCCCTATCTAATGCCTACAAGGGCCTTTACGGTATTTGAATAAAAAATATTTTTTCCATGATAAACCGAGGGTTTGTGTGAAGCACGTGTCTACGTATTCGTCAAAAGGTAAATTTCCAAAGCTAATTTTATAACACGCTTAACCACATCCTGGCCATTCATACGAGCCCTACCCGTTGTCTTTTATTGATTTTACTTTGGTTTTGGCTGAGCGCCTTAAGTGTCTGCTTTTTATACTCTCCAAGATAAACATCTCTTTTTGGCGCTATTTGCCAGAGTTGGCATTGCGTCATTAAAATGCAACCATCATCATCAAAATATAAAAAAATAGCTATACTATTTTCTATACTTCGTTTTCTAGCCAGCTTGAGTTAGGAATGTTACAATTATGCACGGAAAATACAATATAATAATTTGCGAATTCTGCGGCTACCTTGTCTGCCATAAAAAAGGAATGCCAAAGTCACGCTGAGACACCGTACAGAACAGTCTCGCTGCACACGTACAGCGTCTTTCGGCCACCAGACTTCCAGATCAGCTTCTCGCCAGCATAGCATGTAAACTTTTCAGCGAAATGCGGAAGGCAGACAAACGGAAGCTCCCAAAAAAAGCCGCAAGAAAAAAATTCCATACACTTATGGTGTCAGCCAGAAGATAAAGACAATGGTCGGGCGCTCGGGTGTGCAGGTGCTGTTTTCTGCCCCCAAGAACTTGGAAAGGCTCTGCGGAAGAGTGAATTGTGAGCACGCTGCGGAAAGAATACGCGTAAAGAATCACGCCAAGCCGTCTGTCTAATGTCAAGAAGTAGTGGTGTGCAAGATGCCCTTGGTAACGTTACGCAAATCGTACATAGGACAAAATGAGCATTGCATCAACGACAGGTTAAGTTAACTGTACCCAAAACACAATACAGGCAGTATACTTGCTCAGCACGTCAGGGCTTGCCGGTGTACACCGCAGTTTAAAAAATGAAGTATCTTAACTAGATACAAACGCCAGCGCAAGCGCGAAATTTGTAAAGCGTTGGGACAAAATATGTGGAATCTCGTGTAAAGTACCACGCCAGTAGCGGTAGTTGAAAATAAATCGCATACTTTTCGCGATAGCGTCTTCTATTGACTTTACATTCCGTGTGTTAGAAATTTGTTAATTTATTCAATGCTCATGAGCACGGCTACTCTTCGAAAACATTTTGCCAATATATTCCGCTTTTTTAATCAAATAAACGCTTCTTATTAAGCGATTTTCTGCGTCTTCCTTTCAAATGGTCCTGTGTGTCGCGCTCTTTGCGCCGAAGAATTTTTTGTTTTCCAGGCCTCCCGTATATTGTCTAATCGCGCAACGATAGGTGACAAATACCTTAGCGGTTAAAATAATTCCGTATTTTACATACCCTGGCGACGTGAAAAATAACGCAGCACCTTTGTTAGAATTCCTTTCCTATACCTTTCTTTTTACAGGGAAAAACAAAAGTGGGGGGCCTGCTCTTTGCCGTAGGCCGCACGCCACAGCTCGTGTGGCCCGCTGGATAAGGCCATGCTGCTCCTGTAAATCTGAGTTGGTCAATGCGCGTTTCCACTGCTGGAGGGTAGGGGTAGGGAGAGGAAGATGCAAAGGAAGGGAAGATGGGAGAGCAAGCTGCTGCCCACCCGCATGTATGTTCGTCCATTCTTAGAATTTGGGTGCGTTTTGTTCTTTTGCTCTGCGACCTATAAGCTCTCGCCTTTGGTGAAGCTTGAACGTCAAGCATTGCTCTGCTACTTAGGCCAGCCTCCTTACGTCGCACTAGGGTGTTGTACTTAGAAGCCGGAGTCCCAACGCTGAACTCCATGTTCAAATAGCTGGCAGTCAATGCCTTCACAAAGCTCTTTGAGTCACCGCTGGCCAGACCGCAGGCTGTTTACCTCAAGCATGCAATGTCATTTTTTTGGTTCCTATTGGTTTTGTCTCCGGCTCCCACAGGTAATTTGTGCAATTCATTCCTTACTCCATTAGACACCACCCTCTTCTAAGTTCCTACCATGCAGTTGATGATGATGGTTGGTGTTTAATGTCGCAAGGCCGACTAAGGGCCAAGAGCGCAAGAGAAGAAGTTACTGAATTTTTGATGAGACCGTGAACACTAAAACATGTGACTAAAAGTAAACTTGACGAAAAACAAAACACAATAGAGATGGCTGGTATATAGGGCCAGGATGATCACACGTGATATGACAAGAGCTGCAGAAATTTTACCTAAGCTAAAAATTTAAAAACCACGTAGACTAGAAAACATTGGTTCGTCGGCAAAAAAGTATGACGGGTGCCGTTGGATGTGTCGTCTGTATAATTCAGGGAAACGTTTGTATCGTGTTGTGTTAAGTGCCTTGCATGTATGAGTATGTGGACTACGGATAGGCCCTTTCCACACCTACTACACATGGGTCCCGAAGTTCCAGTGAGGAGATGGGAGTGCGTTACATGTGTATGGCCTATCCGCAGCCTAGCCAGGGCGACTTCAGTGTATCTGTTGTGTGTGTCAGTTGTGTAGCGTTCCAATTGTGGTTTGATTACATGTAGTTTGTTGCCTGTTTGTTGACTCCAACGTAATTGCCATGTGTTGCGAACTGTCGTCTGGTGTGTGTCTTTAGGTCCGAGTGAGGTACTGTTGTAATGTCAACTGCAGTCGTAAGAGCTGCAGCAATACCAATTTGATCGGCGGCCTCATTGCTAGGGCTTCCACAGTGCCCTGCTACCCAGCGTATAGTTATTTGAATATTTGAGGCATATGCAGTCATTAGTACGTTGAAAAGCGTATTGATCACGCAGTTTTTAAATGACCTTCCTGATTACAGTGCCTGTGCAACGCCTAGGGAGTCTGTGTACACGGTGGACTTAGTTACTTTACGTTTGATGAAGAGATTTGTAACGAGTAAAATGCCATACGCTTCTGCCGTGTAAACACTGTTATAAAAATTACTTGCTCTTCTAACTGTAAAATTTGTTCCTTGAGCTCCACAAGAGAAAGTAGAACCAGATTTCGACGCGTCGCTATAGCATTCTGCGCACCTGTACTTGTCCTGCAGGCACAGGAAGTGCTGCAGAACTCCATTCCTGAGTACCTTTTTTTTCTACTAGTGTGAATGATAGGTCGCATGACATAGGAGGTAGATGCAATGGTCGAATGAAATTTTGGATGGCTGTCTTGTGCGTGTCTGACAGAGGGACCATGCGAGCAGAAGCCTCCTCCTTAACCATGAGAGAGAAAGGTAAAGAGATAGATGGCCTGTTTACACAGAGTTGTCACTTTGATGTATTGTTTATGATAGGATTAAAAGATTGGTTGGTGAAAAATACGACCTTAGAAGCATACATCAAGTCACCATACCCCCGCCGATGATCTAGGCACCGTTTGTGACACTCGACATACAGACTCTCAACAGGGCTAGCGCGTAAAACTCCGCAAGAGAGGCGAAGGCAAAGATGCAGCACTGGGTCGAGCATTTTAAGGGCTGTTTTTGTCGCTGACCCATACACGACACTGCCGCAGTCAAGCCGAGACCCCACCAAGGCTGTGTAAAAAGCGCAGCAGGAGTTGTTTGTCAGCCCCGTAAGATTGGTGTGAGAGGACCTTAAGAACGTTCATTGTTTTTAAGCATTTGCATTTGAGCCGTTTGATATGAGGAATGAATGTAAGCTTTTTTATCAAATAAAATATCTAAGAACTTGTGTTCCTTGTTCACAGGAATCCACACATTCTTGAGAGTGATGTCTGGTTTAAATGGACCCCACGCTTCCCGGAGAACACAACACAAGAGGTCTTTCTACGATTAATTTTAAAATTATTCTTGTCTGCCCAGCCGGCAAGTTTCTTGACGCCGAGCTTGTCTTCACGTTCGCAGATTGACATATAAAATGATATAAAGGATATATGAACGTCGTCTACATACATACAATACCAGATTGTAGGTGGCAATGCCTTTAAAAAGAGAGTTCATCAAAACTCTGAAGAGCGTGCAGCTCAACACTCCACCTTGCGGCACGCCATTTTGTTGCACATTTACTTATTTTTATTTATTTTATTCCCAGTAAACTGCGGTCACGGAAAACCAGGCGGGTGGAAACATCGTGCTGCAGATATACAATTTATGTGGCACGGCAGAAGCCACATGGCGCACAAGCACCCGAAGTAACGAATAGAGAAGGAATACACGCATCGGCGTATTCACAAACTTTGAAAAATGGTTTAACGCAGCCAAGGAACAATAATAACACACCTTACACAAGGATTCAATACACATCACATCAAGTAGACACCATAGAAGTGTCCGAAATCAATGCCAGGTGTGCAGAATACTTCACTGCTAACAACAGATAACAGGGCATCAATAAAACATCACCCCTTCAAAAGAGACAAAATACAAAGGAAATGTGACAAGGTCATTAATTGGTTGACTGCGTTTCTAGATCAGTTAGCAGTGCACTCTCAAAAACACTTACAGATTTCGAGGAAACAATTTTTTCAGACAACAAATTCCAATCAAGAATGGTTCTAGGAAAAACATGACTATTTAAAAAGGTTCGTGTGAGTTTGATCAGGAAGGATGTTATGTGCATGCCGATTTCTGGATGTGCCACCGAAGAAAGGGTGGATATATGCGCCCGCATTTACGTTCGGTTTGTTACCCTCCGCGGTGGCTGAGTGGCTAAGGCGTTGCGCTGGTGAGCAAGAGGTCGCGGGTTCGATTCCTGGCCGCGGCGGTAGCTTTTCTAATGGAGGCGAAAAGCAAAAATACCCTTGTGAACGAGATTTCGGCGCAGGTTAAAGATCCTCAGGTGGTCAATACTAATCCGGAGACCTCCACTGCGGTGCGCCTCATTGCCTGCGTTGCGTCTGCGCGTTAAACCCTACAGTCAATCAATCAACGTTCAGTTTGTTGCGATAAAGTAACAACAAAAAATTAAATCGGGCTGTTTTCCTACGCTGCTCCAGGGAAGGAATCTTATTTACCAGCATAAAAGATGACAGGGAATCTGTTCTCTTATATTTGTAAATATAAAACGAACCGCCCGTCTCTGTACCATATCGAGTCTATGCTTATCATTTTGACAGTAGGGATCCCGCACGACGCTCGCGTATTCAATTTTAGCCAAAAGAAAGGATCTGTAGGCCAGAAGCTTTGCATTGGATGGCGCATTACGTAGTTTATGTCCCAGAAGTCCGAGAGTCCGATTGGCTGCTGTACAAATGTTTTCCATGTGCGAAGAACACTTAAGATTGTTCGTGATTGCTGCACTTAAATATTTGTATTCTGTGGCTTTTGTTACGATATCGTTATTAATTTTGTACGTGATGAAAATGGTTGCTTTTTTTGTTACGCGCAGAAGCACAGCTTTCTCAGAATTCCGAGACATTGACCAGGTTGTGCACCATTCGTGTATTTTCGCTAGACTGGAGTTAAAAGAAATTTGATCGCTCCGGCATGTCACCTTTTTAAAAATTAAAGAATCAGCGGCGAACAATCTAATCTCAACACCAAGACATACAGCAGCAGGGATATTGTTTACGTACATGAGAAAAATAATTGGTCCTAAGACGCTTCGCTGGGGAACCCGAGACATAACTGGTAAACGCCCTGAAAAGTGCCCATTCACATCCACAAACTGACTTCGATTGGAAAAGTACTACTTTATCCAATTAATAATAAAGGAGGGGACGCCAAATCTTTGAAGTTTTAATAAAAGTTTACAATTGGAAGCACGATGAAAAACTTTCGTAAAATCCAAAAAACACTAACTCCACCTGCCCAGATGTATCAAGGGTTGAAGCGATCTCGTGAATAGTAGTTGTAAACTGAGTAGTCGTTGAAAGGGCTTTGCGGAATCAATGTTGGTAATCAGATAGCAAGTTATTACCATCGAAGAAGTCCGCTATAAAATGTACACTGATGTGTTCCAGTATTTTGCAGCAGGATAAGCTCAGTGATATTGGGCGTTAGTTTGACAGTGCAGAACTAACGCTGACGCAAAAGGTTCTTTCCGACAAGTAACTAGCAAGGCTGTTAAGCATATTACCGGAGCCACCGAATGACTTGAGGTCACCAGGTATCCTATAACGCCAAGAGGTGTCATAGGCCTTTTCGAGGTCGAAAAACACCGTTAAACCGAACTGTTTGTGACTGAACGCATATTTGATGTATGACCCTAGTGACACATGTTGATCGTTTCGGGATCTACCCGCCCTGAAGCTTTCCTGGCAGCTCTGGAGAAGACCCGCCGAGGTTGCTCAGTGGCCAAGGCGTTGTGCTTCTGAGCACAATGTTGCGGATTTGATTCCCGGCCGCGGCGGGCGGGAAAAACCCGTGTGTACGAAATTTCGGCCCACGTTAAAAACCTCCTGGTGGTGAAAACTATTCCGGAGCCCTCTACTACGGCGCGCCTCATCGCCTGCCTGGCGTCGGCAGCTTAAACCCTTCAATCAATGAACACAATCAGCTCTCGAGAAGGCCATTGTACTTCAAAAAGTACACATCCTCCGATTTGTCATCTTCTCGAAAAGCTTGCACAGGCAGCTGGTCAGGTCAATGGGTTGACAGCTAGAGGGAGAGAAAGGGTACTTCAGTTCCTTCAAGAATGCTACAACTATGGCATCTCTCCAAGACTTTGGAATGTGCCCCGAAAGCCATATTGTCGCGTAGCGAAAGACAACGCAGCTGTTATGAAGAAAAAAACAAGTTTATTGGAGCTAACTTGTGCTCCCCTAACAACTCAAAGAATACACAGGCGCCGAAACAGCAGTCAATAAAGTGACGTGCGTAGACTGGTGTCGGCGATTGGAATGCCGCGGCATCTGCTCAGAGGGAATTTATCACTCGGCGCGAGGGTTTCTTGAACCGTAGAATCGCATCCAGAACACTGTAGATCAACGCAGATTATTCTAGGCTGCCCACGTTAGTTCGGAACGCTCTCCCTATCAAAAGAGATAACACATGCGGCACAGAAATAGCGGAACACGCGCCTCCCTTGGCGCACACAACACCG
The DNA here is from genome assembly GCA_013339765.2 of Haemaphysalis longicornis. Classification (NCBI taxonomy): domain Eukaryota; kingdom Metazoa; phylum Arthropoda; class Arachnida; order Ixodida; family Ixodidae; genus Haemaphysalis; species Haemaphysalis longicornis. The sequence goes on along the minus strand of CM023448.1, from coordinate 12,508,919 downwards.
ATAACACAGACCGGTGCAGCCGGGCGGCTAAAGCAAAACGCAAATAAACAAACCAAATGCATGGTTCGCGGCAATATCTTGTTGAAAAGGTAAAGGAGTGTTACGAGGTTGTCTGTGTGTAATTGATGTATCATTGTATATGTGATGTTGACTGGGCCTGGAGCTGAGGGTTTCCACGTGCTCAGAGCATCTCTCAGCTCATGAAGTGTGAACTCAGAGTTATAAAAAGTGGCTGGTTTGTTATTGCCATGTAAAGGCTTCTTTTCGGCCACGAGTTTGTGTTTCATGGAAGTGTTTCTGTAGTGTGCTGAACTAGACAAGTGTACGAATTTTGCGAGTGTGTCAGTCTAGTATTCAACTGTGTCCGCTGTTGTGCTGACCAGAGGCAGGCTGTTTGTTTGTTGTCCCTTGAGTTTGCCTATTCGTATCCATACTTTCCTTGTGTGTGTGTAGGAGCTTATTGATGTTGAGGATCAACGCCAACTCTCTTGTTTGGCCTCACGGCGCATGCTTTTTCCTAACGCCTTGGCCGTTTAAACAAAAGCAGGTTACCCGATGTGTGGTACCGACGGAGGATACCCCACGCCTTGTTCTGGGCCTCTCGCGCTCGCCAACAGTCCTCATTCTACCACAGCCTCCGGTGGTTGCGCGGTGCACCACTTTTCGGTGTTGTCGAGGGTGTGCGCCGTGAGGAGTTCGATAGCTTCTTCAACGTCTAGGTGTCCTATGGATGTGTGGTGCAGTTTGAATGTCGGTGTAAATGTATTCCAGTTAGCTCTTGCTTCATTGAACCTGTGGCCGAGACAGCCCGATGGGGGGTGGCGGCAGGACCAAGTCCGACTCGCGGTACTAGGTCCCGCCCGAACCCTGACGCCACTGCACCCCCCGGCGAGCTGTGTCGGCGTACCTTCAAAAAGGGAAAGAGGCGAACCTCTTGCGCGCCTCTGGGTAGGTGTGTTCTCGGTGATCTTAACAATGATTATCTGGTTCTCCTCTTTGAACTTTTCACATTTTCGCTGGTGCGCTGCATGGGGTCCATGGTAGTAGGCACAGGTGAAGGTTTTGGATTCACAGTTTTCTGAAGGATGGTCTTGAAGGCCGCACTTAGCACAGGTAAGTCGGCCATGGCAAGAGTTTGTGCCATTTTCGAACCGTCTACACTTCAAGCTGCGCCATGAATTGGGAATATACGGGCGGACAGAACGATGTATATAACCGGCATTTATAGATTCTGGAAAGGTGGATCGATCGAAGGTCAGGATAATGTGTTTAGTTGCAATCAGTTTCTCATAGCGGTGTCTGAATATGCGCTTTACAGCCGTGACGCCCTGATTCCTTAAACCTTCCAAATGGTCGCCATCGGTTTTTGAAACGTGATCTGGGTCAGAGATAACAACTTGAGAGCTGTTGAGTCTGCGGTGGGGTGTGACCCTGATCTGCAGATCTGCCATGTGGGTTTGCTTAAGGAGGATGGTGGATTGCTGCTGAGTTTTTACTTCAACTAGCACTTCGCCTGTTCGTTGTGTTTTGCTTCGAAGGATTTGCCAATGATTCATTCAAGGTACTTGGAGACGAAGAATACAGAGTGGGAGGAGGCGGGTTTAGATTTGTCTACTGATTGAAGGACCAAAAATGGGGATAGTTATCAGGTTTTGGAATGTTGATGGTTGGAATAGATGGGAAGGAAACTTCTGTGCGGCCCTTTTTCGGGGGCTGATCACGTTTTGGGTGCGCGGGGGTTTGCATTATTCATATGGCATTGGAACAAGCAGGCAGACGGGGGTAATTTCTTTGTCAGCCTTACCCTGATAGCTAGAGAGGTCCTGGAGCTCCCGGCCTGGTAAACAGACAGGGATCCCATCCGCCGGACCTTGACTTGCGCTCCGGTGGCCACCGTTTGTGGTTTCTTCCCTTTGCCTTAAAACACATCGTCACGGTTGGGCACAACTTGTGTATGGGGGCTCGGGGTCAGCGGTGTCGCCAATACCGTCACCAATATTACTCAAGGTGCCCCGTGCGGGGCCCGCCTTGCAGTTACCATCCAGAGTAGTAAGGATTTCATTTGATATTATTTCCCGAAAAATGATGTTTCTCGCCTAACAAATCCAGTAACTTTCTCCTGGCAAACCAGTCCGAGTACCCATCACACGTGGTCATTACAATGGACGCTTCGAAAAGCGACGAGAAGATTGTTTGGGTATTTTCTCTCCGGTATTAAACTGGTATTTTTCATTGCGATTATAAGAATTCATCCCCATTTTTATGCAGACTTTGTTGCCCCGCTTCTTGCAATCCTACAACTTGATTCGGTGAATTTTTTCGTGATGTTGCTCACCGACTCCCTGTACCTGTGCATGGGTCTGTCCTTAATAGCTTTACATCCTATTCTTAAACCTTTGTATTCCTGCGTCCCCATTCACTTCGGGAGATTCAGCTCATTTGGCAGCCCGGCCACAGTGCGTTAACCCTAGAAGAAACCGCTCACATATTAGCCAAAACAACTTTGGCTTTACTGATCGTAGAGGTACTTCTCCCGTTTTCTTGCTTGTTGTTGGCACGTTATCGCCAATACCCGTTGAAGCAAGATGCCTCCGATCATGGTCTCAACACTTCTCCTGAACTTTAACATGTTAGGTACCGCTGGAAGCGAAGTTTCTGCCAAACTCACTTGTGCGAAGTATCGCTGACTTCTTTTCTCTGTTGTGTGTCGCCACTTAATAGGTATCTTTATAGGGAAAATCTGATAACCTCCACCTTTTGCCACTTTTGCAAGAAAATTGAATCCCAAGAACATTTCTTTCTTTTGTGCCGCCATTTTTTAACCATCGGATAAGGCTGCCTGATATTCCCCTGCTACGTCTTGTGCTGCGTTTTACTGTACCGGTGCTTTTGTAGTTTGGGGGGCTAGGCTGGGGTGGCGCTGTAGGGACGCGTGCCATACCATCCACTCAATTTTGGAGATTGCTTGTTTGCAGTGTTAAGCATTTTCTGATTAGGCTAAATTTTACCTAGTTTTCCTACTCTTCTCTCGTTCTTTCGTGTTTTTTTATATCTCTCTTGAACTTAGACAAAATTCTTCCTTCTGCTCCATTACTTTAGCTTGCATGATTGATTACATTGGGAACATAACTCTTCTTGGCCAATCCCCCTAAGTGGGTATGCGCCATTTTTCGGGCCACCACCACCACCCAGGAAACGAGGCGGGCAGCAGTGGCAGTAACTTTGAAGTTCGGGCACTTATACTCGCTGGGTGAGGGGAGCTGTGGGGGCCCGCCTGTAGTCGGCGCCAGATATTTTTATTTTGGAAAGAGAAAGTAAATTGGTCAGAGGATACCTTCCAAGAGTTGGGCGGTAGTGTGATTCAATATCGGTGAAGCTGGAAAGAAGACGCTGGAAAATACCCGTCGTAGAAACCAAACCACCTCGTCTGCTTGGAAACGCTTGAACGGGAAGTTCTCTGTCCCTAGCCTGTGCTGCTTCATTCTCAGCGAGTGAGCCATATTCTTGGGTCTATGTGATGCTGGCTGTAGTAGGTTGGGAACGGCTTTCAGAATCTTGATCACTGCCAATTGCGCTCTCGGAGCCTTGTTGAGAGTCGGTGATTGTAACTACGTGGGTCATGGATGGGTGAATGGTGGCCGTTAGGGCAATGACGATGGCGGGAACGGTCTCGTTAGCGTTGCATCCTGGCCGCCTTGGGTATAGCCATAGTTAACTTTACCAAACCAGCTCAATCGCTTGCGCTAACTGACCAGGCGAAGTCAATATTGTTACAAGGCGACGTGTACACGTCATGTGACGATTTAGATGTATTTACGAGATGGGAAACCGAGCACCCAGCGTCTTCGTCGTCGTTCACGAGCAATCACACCGCGCGCTCTAAGGTTCCTTGACCTCATCGTCTCCGTTTCTTCCTTAAGAAGGTATATTAGATTGCCTTTCTGGCAGTGGAAGCACCATCTTGGTGCCAGCTACATTCAGGAAGAGCCGGTGTAGGAGGGTCTCGAGTGTAGTATGGCTTGAGCCGGACGACGTGGATCATATCAGCCGCTAGGTGGGGTCCCAACAGGAATCCCTTCAGTAACTTGGTCAGCAACTTGGCTGAATGATGCGATAAGAACCAGCGTACCGATTGATTGATTGATTGATTGATTGATTGTGGGGATTGATTGCAATCCACGCGATTGCAATCCAGGCGCCATAGTAGAGGGCTCCGGATTAATTTTGACCCACTGGGGATCTTTAACGTGAGCCGAAATCTCGTAAACACTGGCATTTTTGCTTTTCGCCTGCATCAGAAAAGTCGCCGCCGCGGCGGGGAATCGAATCCGCGTTCTCGTGCTCAGCAGCGCAAAACTAGCGTAGCAAGACAGAACGTTTTGTGAGAAGCCAACACGCCGTGAAAGGCACCACAGCAAGAGAACCAGAAGACAAGTGGGCCGGAAGGTGGTGGTGATCTCAGCGGGCTTTTTGGACAGCCTGGTATGCAGAAAGCCTTGCACGGGCGACTTGGCGGGCCGCATCAGATTTTTCTATTCTATCGCGCGCAAACTCAGTGGATGGTGCAGTTGATTCGATAAACAGGGTGTGCAACAGCAATCTGCGCTCTCGACAGAATAAACCGTAAAACGGCGAATAACCGGCAGTGCCGTGCCGCGAAGAAATGTTAGCCAATGTCACGTAGTGAGTCGAGCGTCCCGGTCATGCTGATCGGGTGATGCATACATTAATGGCATATCGGCGAGGGTCCTCCTAGTCGAAAATGACAACAGAAAAATTTCGGTAGTATTTCGTTTGTCGTATTTTTGCGTGTCGTAGTCTCACTGTCTTCTTGTCGTACAGTTGTCTTGTTCTTGCATTCTGACATTTGTCGTGTGTTGTATTCCTGCAGCAATTTTGTTTTTTTTGTGTGCCATGGTCCTGTGTTGATCCTGTGGTATGTCATAGTCCTGTAGTAATCCTGCAGTGATCCTGTAGTATGCCATAGTCCTGTAGTTCTCCTGTAGTATGTCGTAGTCCTGTAGTATGTCACAGTTCGGATGCTCTACTGCGAGCGAGAACCATGCGTGTCTTGTCGCAGTCCTGATGCTGTGTTAAATTTTCCTGGCGTCTTGCAGTCCTGATCTGTCGCACAATGCATTCATAACAATTATGTTGCAGCAAATGTTACTATTTTCGTATCCGGCCATGCGCTGTATCCGGGCTATGTAAAACTTTAGGACAGCCCAAATATGTCATGAGCCCATGCACAGACAAAGTGAAGAGAACACAAAGTTTTCATTTTAGTTTCCTTCATGCACATGCAGCTCCAGTCTGGAAAAAACAAATACGAGTACCATAAAAATCGGCTTGAAGAAGGCCAGAAGTGCACCGTCCCTAACTACAAGCAATATGGATGATCCGTGCCACTCTAAAGTTGCAAAGTTCAGGAACGGATCTCTTGCAAAGTGCAAGAAGAGATCTGCATCGATAGAACGAAACAATACATTTAATGCAATACAATGGCAAGCAACAGAAAAAGACTGAAAATTAGGGTGCCAATACTGTGTCCCTAAATTCTGCCGTTTCGTTTAACTAAACACAATGGCTCCACATAGATGAGCTGCGAAGCCAGGCACAGTCGACGAAGTGCACAAAACATGCCATGTTTGTTCATAATTTGCAAGGGAGCATACTTACTAGTCGTTTCACTGAATTAAACTTGGTCGGACTGGAGCTTTATTCCAGCGAACAAACATGGGGCTGTCTGTTACCCTTACTGCCTGTGTAGCACACAACCCAAATTGCTTGACGTGTGAAGACACCAGACAGGTCGCATTAAACTGTTTGACGTTCATGTGTAAGACTCCACATGTAAGAGGGCGTGAAACCTATCGTTTCGCAAGCCGGACCCCCCTCCTTCCTCCATCCCCGCATATGCACGTATAAACCAGCAACCGCTTATGTGTGTGTGCTTAGCAAAAAAAAAAAAGGCAAGAGCAAGCGGCACCCAGAAAATGGCTTCACTGGAATGAAGCCGAGGGGGGAAGCGGGGGCGAGGGGTTCAGACACCGACAGCTTCGAAGTAAAAATAATGCTCCTCATGCTAAAAAAGTGGTGCTTTTCACATTGAAGTTACTGCAGAGCATAAAACTTCCCACCAAAAGTATACGCCAGCTTCTAAAACTTTAAAGGAGTCATGAAGACAAAATACAAGTTTATTTTATTCAAAAGATTTCATGTTTTATAGTGCCCCCCGCGCTTGGGCGGATACAATTGATGTTTTCTTCACGAAGAAATTAATCAATTTACGTGAAAACTTGGATTTTCCAGTAAAGCGTGTGTTTTCGCGGTAAGCAATGACATTACCGGAACCGACCGCTCTGCAGTCTAGAGTGCCTTGATTCACACGTCCGTCGTACAGGGTGGAGACACGTGTACGCTGGAACAGCCATTTTGGGTCACTCGCTTTGGGTCGCCGCTTTGGGTCACTGCAGTGCTGTGCGCTAAACCAAGCATAATGCGCGCAGTACCAACAGCAGTACGTATCAGTACTTGTATGCTTACATGTTCTTTTGTAACTTTCACTGTTTTTCCCAGCATTTTTATTGCTTTAAAAGTAATGTGCCCAAAATTAAAGCGCTAATTGCTGGTTCTGCAGCTTAGAAGCTCATCCTAATTGCATTTGCTTTTGCCGGCCTCCGCCAATCGCAGAGAATTCTGGTATGACATCATAGGTTCTGTTGCGGGAAATGAGTGAGTGGGTCACCTGGCCATTCCCTTTTTCCTGATTATAGAGCTTAATTAAGCGAAGTTTACGTTATAACAGGTGTCGGTATGATTTTAACAAGGCAGTCTTTCGAATGAACGCTAACTTGCGTTTTGTCTTCATGGCTCCTTTATGCTAAAGGGGCCATGTAGACACAACTCAAGTTTGGTTCATTCGAAGATTGCTTCGTTAGAATCGTAGTGACACATTTTTTATTTTGGACTTCACCGAAATAAGCTATATAACTAGGAAAAAGGAATGGCCATGCGACCCACTCGCTCATTTCCCGCAACAAAACCTATGATGTCCTATGTGCCCAGCTGTTCGATTAGCTTAGGCTGGCAAAACCAAACACAAATTAGGCACGGCTTGTAAGCACCAAATGAGATATTTACGCATAAATGTAAGGCATAATAATTGTACAGCAGTACGAATAGCGCGGTGAACAATGAAAGTTAAAAAAATACACATAAGCATACAAGTACCGATGAGCACTGCTGTTGATACTGGGCACACTATGCTTGTTGTAGATGCAAAGCAGTCCGCCGCTTTGGAGTTGTCTTACGTGACCCTGTTTGTCGAGCATACTTCATGTTTCCCAAAACAATTCTGCAGTAGCAAGAACAAGCCAAGGGCAAATATGGTCACAAACAAAGCAACGGCGGACAACGGTACGTGGATGAGTACGGTAGCGCTAGCAAGCAAGGCTGAACACGCGGACTTATCACTTAATTGCTGACGTCCCGAAAACACACGATTTGGAGGGAGAATCAAAATTTTACCCCAAATTGATTCATTTTTCATTGAATATAGCATCATTGCTGCCGGACAAGAACTGGGTGCACTACAAAAAACACGAACCCTTAAAAAAAAAAAATTATTTTGTCTGCATGGCCCCATTTATCAGGCAAATGTGTCACACTGCCCAGCCAAAGCAGAGGTTTTATAATGCCCAAACTGAAAAATGCAATGGCCAGTTATTATTGCACAGAAAGGTGAAATCTAGTCACTGCAATGTTTTCTATTCCTAAATTTTGTTACACACTACCTACCTTGTCAGAGCAAGGTTGTTTCAGAGTAGTTACCTTTGACATAAGCCCCTAGTAGAATTATTCATTGTTATTTATGATAATACGCGATGCATGAGCATTTTTGTTTCGGTGGAAAAAACACGCACCCACGCGCGTGAAAGCCACTGTAGTACGGGAGGCCACGAGAGTTTTCGAACCCAAAGGGGAAGGAGCAGACAATGTACCCATAGGCTTCTGCAGTTTTTACAGGTCACTTATTAGCTTGCAGCACATTCCTTTTCTTAATTAAGTTCCAAATCTTGACTGTTGTCGCATAAGACACGGGCTGCTATGATTGTTGAGACCTATCCCTAAAATCAAATGTTAATCATCACTACAGAAACTGTCACCTGGCAGTGTGTGTAACAAAGAAGGCTGTGGACCTCAACGGAGAAAGATGTGTATGTTGGAGTGAGCCGTAAATGTCCTGACGCTTTATCTTTTCTGAGAACTCAGAAGAACTTGGCTAAGATTGGCTGGCCAGGCAAAAAAGCACCGCTCAGAAATGCATGTTCTAGCTGTATTCTCCCGCGCATACATAACCTGCACCAATAGTTCACAAATGTAACAATTGAAGGCGGCTGGCACCGCTTGTCGCAAACAGGCAAGCATGGCTCGTTCGTTGTGCCCAAACTGCCCCCTCACGTCCAATTGTTGCGATCTGCAGTTTATTTACCGTTGCGTAAGTGTATACTGTGAACGGTCATGCCACATTGGTTCGTTATGAACGAGCATTCATTATAACTGCAGCCGTTGTACGCGGCCTTAACTGTATTCTACTCATGTATTCAAACATCCGACAAGTATAACCAGCAAAAGTTGCTTCCGTGGTTATCAGATCTAGACCTAAACTAGCTCTACAAAGGCATCTGTTAACATTCTGGGACTAACAGTAAGAAAGCGTTAAACACCCACTTTCTTCACAGTCAGCGCCATAGAGGGCTCGTGCTGTTGGTGCCGCCAGGCTCGTGCTGGCGCATGTGGTGTCGGGTGCTGGTGGTTCTGCAGTGCCCGTGCTGGCAAGGAGCTTCAGGCCATGTTCACTCTTTTTAGTCCCTGGAGAGGTGCCTGAGGCTCATAAAAAAGTGTAGCACTCCTAAGACAACTAGCAGCCCAGGCAATAAGTTTTAATAAATTTCTCCGGTTTTAAAGGATTTTAAAGGTTGGTCGATACCAGTCTCAGAACGCACAAAATCGTAAACAACAAACGATGAAGTCATTCTAAATTGGTTCAGATATGAGACTAACAAGGTACTTTTAGGGTTGGGCCTGTATGAAAAATATAGAGCAATAAGTCAGAGCCTATTAGAGCTCACTATAATATAGAGCCCACTCGTAGTCACATTGTTAGCAAGTCTGCTACAAAACATAACGCAGCATCCGTGTTTCTGCACTTTCACTTGAATTGCAATTTTATGAATTTTTACTACGCCTTCTCTTCCAAACAATCTCATTGTCAAAATCCTTTACAGCACGTAAAATGCTTTCAATGGGCACTAATTTATGCAGTCCCTGCAAAAAGGCAATGGCTAGCGACTAGATAAGCCAATAGCTCAAAATCCTCATATATAATCAACGTGACAAGGTCACGCTGCCGGGTAAAATTTTCTTTTCACCCACTCACAGAAAGGACCCTGTTCAATCAGGGTGTAGGCTCTTTAGGTGGTAATGCCGCATGTTTAAGAAAGTGCAACCTTCCTTGCAACAGTTGATATTACAACCAACTAAGCATGATAGCAACTGCAGCATCTCGTACCTTGCTTACTCACAATAGCGATAAGAAGCCATGCACACAGATGGAGCATTGTTTACGAACTGGTTAAAACAACTTGCCGGCCGCTCCTTGTTGAGTGATCGCAGCTCGGTGCTGCAAATCCTGTCTTGGAGCTTTCTGTCTGATGCTTTCAGCTCGCGCACCTCGGCCTCCAATTGCACGATACTCTTCCTTAAAACTGCTACATGGTCTTGGTCCCTTGCGGCAGCTCCAAGAATAATGTCGACCTCCGCTGATTTTTTTCTTTGCCTTTGCAGTTTTTTTGTCCGCCTTTGCCTGTGTCGTCGGGCGCATGGCTGCAGATTATGCGATGAAATATGCGAAGCTGAAGCGGACCCTGCTCCAGTGATTTCGCTACACTGAAGATGGGTAGTGCACCAAGTTTCGTAGAGCCAAACCACAGCTCTGAGGCAGGCCGCCAATTCGCTGGTCGCTTGTTAGGGTAGTTTGAGAAATGGCATGAACTGGCTAAGAACAACAGAACCTACGAGGCTCTCCGTGACAAAATGGTCTCGGAGCACCTTTTGAGCAAGTGTCACGAGAAGATGGCTATTTTCTTGAGGGAAAGGGGCTGTCCAACGCTGGACCAGTTAGCCGAGAATGCTGACAACTACCTCGAGGCCCAAGGGCTTACAAACCTAAGGAAAGCCGATATGAGAAAGAGTCTGGCAAAACGCCAGTGCCTCCAAAAATGGTGGACCTCCAGAATGGCGAAAGAAAGCCGCACTGCTTCCTTTGCAACAACCGAGGGCACAGGGCAGCCGACTGTTTGTCGAAGACCAGGGCTTCCACTAGCGAGCGACCCCTTAGTGAGGCGGTCGCTCGCTAAGGGGTCGCGGTGAAAAGAGAAAAACTAGGGAGTGAGGTCCCGGCGGGAAGTGCAGCCGCAGTGACTCTGTTTCTACGGCACGTCTTGATTGGCGCAGTTATTTTTGTTTACAAATACGCGGCCTGGGAACTCGTAGCTGCTTCTTTCCGCTTGCTCCATTCAAGTTGCTTTAGGGGAGACGGGGTGAGAGGAAGGGGGTCTGCTAACAATGCATGGCACTACGCGCACCGAAGTCGCGCTTTTCTGGTCATCAGCAGTTTCCGTAAACGCATGTCACGCTGTGTAGTCGTTTCGCGAACCGAACCGCTCGTTTCAACAGCCGCAGTTAATTTACATGATTCGCGTCACATCGACTGCATGGTTGGTGTCACCGAAATGGTCCGCAACATGCCGCTGTGTGATAATTTCGATGATGTACGTGCGCTCATATGGTTTTATTAAGCACTCGTTTTGAAACTTTTTGCTCAGGTTCGGCAGTACTATGGTCTCCATTTACAAGTGAGCATACAGCCCCACCGTGCAGGCGCGGCGGTGTAATTTTCCCCTGCATTGGAAATAAAATATCCGAGTACACCGAGGCACGTTTGTGGGTAGTAAATTGGACATCATAATGCCCAGTATAACGCGTGCGACGCCTTGTTTCGCCTCTGCATATTTTGTCGAAGAGCTCTGGCATCTTGCCGCCAGAGGATCGTTTTGCTTTCGAATGGCAACCCGATGCGCCGCTTCTTGTTTATGCCACCGTGTGATGAGGAAGCTGACGACGGCGGTGAATTTCGGTGGTTGTTCTTCCCCTACCTTCATCTCCTATTTACTGGCGGGGCGACCACCCCTCGGTAGCAACTACTGGCAAATTTAAGTTAGCTCTGTGGAAGGCCTCGTTAAGGGGCCGTTTTGATATCATAAACAGCAACGCCAGACGTTGGGATTTTAGCTTAAGCTCGCGTCTTGGAACGTCTCGTAAAACATATTGATTGCCCATAACGACGCCACCGCACTTTTTGATCGATATCTGTCAGCTTCGTCAGCGCTGTTCGATACAAGAGCTGCACATTTCCACTGTGCAACCAAGGTGCCAACACGGCAATAAAGCGACGTGAGTGCAAGCTATCACGCCTCTGCAAAACGCGTCTGCAACCTTTGTTTTCGCGTTCACAAAGCACGGGAGAATTGTTGGACAGTGCTGTAACGGCTGCCAAGCACAGGCAGCTACTGGGTGTACTGCGGCAGTCGACTGCGAGCGGTACCCGCCCCACGCCCCTCACTCACTCACTCACTCACTCACTCACTCACTCACTCACTCACTCACTCACTCACTCACTCACTCACTCACTCACTCACTCACTCACTCACTCACTCACTCACTCACTCACTCACTCACTCACTCACTCACGCACACACACACGCACTCACACACACGCACACAAGCACACACACACTTTCCTTCACAGGATGCTGCGTGAAGAACGAGAAAGTTTTCTGAGACAACTGACAAAAGTTACCCGCACTTTTCCCACAGTGCCTAAACTGCACGATATCGGGACACAGGCAGCATGCATGGCGGCACGCACATGAACGAGATGACGTATGCAAAATTGTGCTTCCTTGCTCACCGGACCTCTTCCAGGTAATGACTAGATCATAAACACACGCCGCTCTGACACCGGGCCAATCGACGAGCTACATCGCCTGCGCGCAGGTCTTTCCAGCAACGAGCAACGAGGTGCGCTACGTACGCAGCTCGCACGAGCCAGAAAGCACCACGTGCCACGAACGAGACGTCCACGAACGAAACGCCAAAAGCGCGGCGGAACGCAACGGGGCCAGTACGTACATTTTCCGCACGTCCTGTCCTGGCCCCGGTCCGCGCAACCAACGAGATCGCATCCCTATTGGTGGATAGGCCACGACGAGCAAGACGCACGGCGCACGGAACGCACAATACGTGGCGAATGACCGCACACCAATGTTAGGATAGTTTCCCAGGAAAACGGATACGCACAGCGCACGAAACGCGCCACAGGTGACGAATGACATCCAACTTGGACCGGGGGAACTGACCACGGCGAACGAAGCGCCAAGCGCACGGAACGCGGCCAAGCCAGAACACACGCAGGAAACCGCTGTTTGCGACATCTTCCGCTCCCAATGCTGCTATCCGGACTTGGCCAGCGAATGTCACAACCACAGAAATCAACCTTACCACAAGCTACAAATAACCCAGCGCACGCCATTTAACTCTACCGGAACGTACGAACTCTTTGGCATCCGCTGCTTCAACCCGAATCCAGCGAGCGAACGAGATTACACTCGTGCAGGTAGGTCCGTCAACGAGAAACGACACGGCCAGCGCTTGCGGCACGTCCTAGCCGGAACATACAAGGTCACCGGCACCCGCTGCTCCGATCAAGACTCACACGACAAACCCGACGAACAGCGAGCAAGCGGACTCGGGACGAACGGAATGATTTCGAGCCTGCTTGTAAGGGAGAGATAGCGATCTTGGCATTCTTGAAACAATGGGCAAAGGAGGAGAGCTTGAGCGACGACACGAACACGGCAAGAACGCCAACGAATGAGCCCGATCCAGACGGAGGCATCGAACGCCCTAGCGATGAAGTGACGCTTACGACGCCAAGGAATGTGGGCCGAACGGACGAGACAGAACTACGCCCGCTTCCCCACCACAACGGTTTCACCGGTTTCACTTTCGAAGCAACCATGGCGAAAGCTAGCACGGTGCCGCAACAATTTTGACCGATCCGCCCCGCCACCTTACGGCAACAACATGCCACCGCACACTAAACGGAAAGCAAACCGGCTTCCGCACCATACGCAATGCACGCCTCAATCGAAGCAACATCCCCAACGCGCTGAACTATGCCATTCCTGCACACCGCAGCTCGCCAGCGGACAAAACGACCGCCTACGCTCCCACATGCATCAAGCACGCTACGAGCTACAGGGACAAGATCGGCGACGAAAGCGACGCGACTAACGCAACCCCGTAAACGCTGTCAATTTCAGGTCCGTTGAGGTGAATACCACGGCACACACATTAAAAAAATTCCCCGCATTTCCCCCGAGGGGAAGAATGTGAAAGTGCGAATGCACGAGTTGAATTTGCGCGGTTCGGTAATGTTCGCGAAAGAGAGATCACACACACACACACAACTACAAAGAAAGAAAGATGCATTTATTCACAGACACCTATTTGTGTTGTCGTTGTACTTGATTGCTAGAGCGGATCTCAGCTTTGAAATTTCGTGTCAGTACTCCTTTAAGCGGGTGCATTAGCCCTTCTCACGCCCGATTCCTGGCCAATCCCCCACGTGGGTATGTGCCTTGTCAGCGGCCAGGCAGCGCGCGCCCATCTCCCCCCGTTGCTAGGGAAGACGAGGAGCGCGCGCACCCGCAGCTGTTGCTATGCCGACTACGGCGGCGGACGATTCAGGCTCGCTTAAGAAGTGCATTCGCACTTAAAACAAGTCGATTTGATATCCACCGAAGCTCATCGAGACAAACGCCCTGTAACGAAGTTTCCAGTACCCGGGACCACAAAAAACAAACGCCAGCATCGAGCAACTGCGAATAAGGAGATAGTGATCTGGATACGAACAGACGTCCATCTACGCGGACACTTAATTGTGTCTGGGGATATTGAGTATTGAGTTGAGTATTTGTGAGTAGTACTCATCAATACAGATTGAGTACTCATGAGTACAGATTGAGTACTCATCAGTATTGTGAGTAGTACTCATGAAAATACAGATTGAGTACTCATGAGTATAGAAGATTGAGTACTCGTGAGTACTGTCTGAGTACTCATTATTACACATGGAGTACTCATGAGTACAGACTGAGTATGAATACTGGTGAGGACAAACGAGTTTGAGTACAAGTGAGTACGATTTCAAATGAGTATGTGATGAGTGAGTATGAGTGATTTTGAGAACAGACTAGCTTTTTGAGTCTGAGTTTGATTGAGTACAGCGTTAATGAAAAAAATTGTCATTGAGTTTGAGTGAGTTTTTCTGTTCTGCCGACCTATGCCCCGTTCCAGCCAGTATCGGTCGATATTATCGGTCGTCTCTCGCCAACCTCGCAGAAGGGGAATCGGTATGTCCTCACAATAATAGTTTTCTCAACACGTTGTCCGGATGCAGTTGCTCTACCGAGTATTGAGACGAAGAGGTGGCCGAAGGCTTTATGAAAATGTTTTCCCACGTTGGTTTCCCTCGAGAAATCATTAGCGACCGTGGAAAGGCATTTCCGACAGGCCTGATGAAAGAGCTGAGCAGGCTCCTCTCGTTTGCACTGTTGCCCACTACGCCATATCATCCCATGGCCAACGGGCTTGTCGAGCGGTTCAACGACACGCTGACGCAAATGGCTTTCCGCATGTGCCAGGAGAGCCCTAAAAACTGGGATATATACCTGATGATGATGATGATGGTTGGATTTTTATGGCGCAAGTCCAACTGGGGCAAAGAGCGGCAAAACAATTGTCATATATGAGGGGTGAAACCTTAAACACTAAGTAAAGTCAGCAAAAACAAAAGTAAAATCACAAAACGAGAATAAGCATGGCTGGTGTATAGGGCCAGTTTTGATTATGCGTGAGAAGAAATGAGGTTTAAAAAAATTCACAGCATATCCACGGGGTGAATGATGATGAGTGGGCGAAGCTCCTGAGGGGAAATCATCGGTAAAACCGTGACTCTTCAGTGAAAGTTCGCCCACTACATCTGTGTCCGAACGTAAGGTCTAGAAAGTCTCGCTTAAACCGCGCGTCGGCACCTTGGGGCTGAGCTCGCCTGATGCGTTTTGCAGATGCCTCACGAGCTGTCACTGCATCGGGGTCTGCCTGCCGATACGCGCGCTTTCTCGCCGCTTCCCGTTCTCTGACGTTTTGGAGATCCTCTTCGCGCCGCAGCCGTGCCGCTTCACGTACGGCAGGGTCCTCGCGCCGTTGCCGTGACGCTTGGGCCTCTCGTTCTCGAACGCTGGGATCTTGGCGGCGTCGTCGCGCAGCCAGACGACACGCTTCGGCCTCCCGCTCTCGTACGGCAGGATCTTGGCGGCGGCGTCGCGCAGCTTCACGGAGCGCTTCTGCCTCACGGGCTCGCACATCTGCAGCCTTATCCATCGGGCGACTCCGAGCGCGCGCCAACAGAGAACGGATTTTATTACAACGCTCCCCGCCATCAAGTAAACAATCCAAGAACTAAACTAGAGGTAGCCACGCCATCTAGTAAACAATCCAAGCGCATCTTTTCACCATATACAAGTACCGCCATCTAGTAAACAATCCAAGAACTAAACTAGAGGTAGCCACGCCATCTAGTAAACAATCCAAGAACTAAACTAGAGGTGGCTACATACATACGTCGACGATGGACAGACCCACGCCCTAAGGAGCTTCGCCCCTAAAACTTAATGTCTGAAAAATACTCAAAGACATGTTTCACAGAAACCATGGCATCGTCACCAAGAAACAGCGATGAATGTAGGGGGATATGTTGTCTGTAGAGTTCTGTGAAGTGTTTGTGTCGTGTTGTGTGAAGTGCCTTGCATGTTATTAGTAGGTGCACTACGGATAGGGCCTCTCCGCACCTGCCGCACTGGGGTCTAGGAGATCCCGTCAGCAGATACGAGTGAGTTGCATGTGTGTGCCTTATCCGTAGCCTACCCAAGGCGACTTCCGTGTGTCTGTTGTGTGAGTCAGATGTGTACCGTCCCAAGTGTGGCTTTATTACATGTAGTTTGTTGTCTGTCTGTTCGTCCCAGTGTGTTTGCCATGTTCTGCGCAAGTGTTGTCTTATGTGTGGCTTGAGGTCTGTGTAGGGTATCGTTGTAATGTCTACAGTGTTCCTGAGTAAAGCAGCAGCGGCCCTCTCGTCTGCCAACTCGTTCCCATCGATCCCAGCGTGTCCTGGGACCCAGCAGAGGATCAGCTCATGCTTTTGTGCATACACGGACATGATACTGTTGAATACAAGATTAACTATGTGGTTTTTGGAGGGCTTGTGCGATGACAGTGCGCGAACGACACTCAAAGAATCTGTATAGATGATGGGATTGGGAAGTTGATTTTCAAGAATGTGTCGTACAAT
Source organism: Haemaphysalis longicornis (assembly GCA_013339765.2). Classification (NCBI taxonomy): domain Eukaryota; kingdom Metazoa; phylum Arthropoda; class Arachnida; order Ixodida; family Ixodidae; genus Haemaphysalis; species Haemaphysalis longicornis. The sequence continues at coordinate 12,492,382 of CM023448.1, read as the reverse complement.
CAGTAAAATTCCATACGCTTCTGCTGAAAAAAGTGTTGTGTGGAGCCTCATGGTTCTGGCTGCATTGAAATTTGGACCATGAGCAGCACACGACACCATAATGAAGGTTTTAGAAGCGTCACTATAAAATTCTGCACATGTGTATTTAAACTGCAAAGACAGAAAGTGCTGCAGTATTCAAGCTCGTGGTACACGATTTTTGTCAAGTCTCATAAAAGACAGGTCTCACGACACAGGGCGAACTTGCCAAGGCGGTAAACTGTTAGAAAAGGACGACCTGTACACCTCTAAAAATGAAGCACTGACATCCGAGGCTCGCTCTCTCACTCTAAGTGAAAAGGGCAGAGGAGCGGATGCGCAATTTACAAAGAGCAGAGATGTTGATGTATCGTTAAAGACAGGATAACAAGGATGATTAATCAGCGATGAAATTTTTAAAGTATACAGTAAGTCAATGTACGTCTGTTGGTTCTCAAGGCTTCACTTATTACACTCGGCATACAGACTCTCGACAGCGCTAGTGCGTAAAGCACCCGACGCAAGCCGTAGCCCCAAGTGTAGCACTGGGACAAGCATTCGCAACGCTGTTTTAGTCGCCGACCCATATACCACACTGCCATAGTCTAAACGAGACCCAACCAAAGCAGTATAGAGCCGTAGTAGGAGTTCTTTGTCGGAACCATACGGTTGGTGGGAGAGAACCTTGAGTATATTCATTGTTTTGAGACATTTATGTTTAAGTTCCTTGATGTGTGGAATGAATGTAAGTTTGTGGTAAAACACAACACCTAAAAACTTGTGCTCCTTGTTCACAGGAAGTGACACGCCATTAAGAGCAATGTCTGGGTCCGGATGGACCCCCCGCTTCCTAGAGAACACAACGCAGGAGCTTTTTACAGGATTCAATTTAAAACCTTTTTTGTCTGCCCAGCTGGCAAGTTTCTTGACGCCGAGCTGGACTTGGCGTTCGCATATTGACATATTACATGATTTCAAAGATATCTGCACGTCATCTACACACATGGAATAAGAAATTGTAGGCGGCAGTGCCTTTCCAAGGGAGAGAGAGAGAAATAACTTTTATTTGTCCAGTTTGTGGAGGAGAGCTAGACCTCCACCCTAGGCGTCGGCCAGGAGCCCTTGGGTCCTAGCAGCGTCTTCGGCTAACTGGACGGCCCAGACTTGATTCGCCGGGTCTGAGCTGAGCAGTACGGTCTCCCACTGCTCATTACTGCTAATTTTGCGGCTCTGAGGAGTCGCCTGAGGACATGCCCATAATATATGTGCAAGATCGGCCCGTTCCTTGCATCTCCCCAAGGGAGTTTATTTTTACTATATAGAGAGTGCAGCTTAGAACTCCGCCTTGCGGCACGCCATTTTCTTGCACGTGTACCTTTGACAGTGCAGAACCAACTCTGACGCGAAAGGCTCTATCCGACAAATAACTAGCAAGGGTGTTAAACATATTACCAGAAACACCGAATGACTTCAGAACAGTAAGGATCCCATAACGCCAAGTCGTGTCATAGGCCTTTTCTATGTCGAAAAACACATTTAAACAGAACTGTTTGTGAATGAAGGCATCCTTAATATATAACTCTAGTGCCACAAGTTGATCTTTTGTGGATCTCCCCGCCCTGAAGCCTGCCTGGCAGCTCTCGAGAAGACCGGTGTACTCCAAAAAGTACACAAGCCTCCGGTTTATCATCTTCTCGAGAAGCTTGCACTGGCAGCTGGTCAGGGCAATGGTTCGATAGCTAGCGGTAGAAGAAGGGTCCTTCCCTTCTTGAAGAATGCTACAACTATGGCATCCCTCCAAGACTTTGGAATGTGCCCCGAAAGCCATATCTTGTTGAAAAGGTGAAGTAGTGTTACAGGAGTGTCTGTGTGTCAGTTCTGTATCATTGTATATGTAATGTTGTCTGGGCCTGGAGCTGAGGGTTTACACATGCTCAGAGCACCCCTCAGCTCATTAAGTGTGAACTCAGAGTTATAAGAGGTGGCTGACCTGTCATTGTCATGTAAAGGCTTCTTTTCGGCCACGAGTTTGTGTTGAATGAAAGTGTTTGTGTAGTGTGCTGAACTGGAAACGTGTTGGAAGTGTTGTGCGAGTGTGTCAGCCTGGTCTTCGAGTGTATCCCCTGTTGTGCTGACCAGAGGCAGGCTGTGTGTTTGTTGCCCCTTGAGTTTGCGTATTCGTGTCCATACTTTCCGTGTGTCTGTATAGGATTTATTGATGTTATGAATGTACGCCAACTATCGCGTTTTGTCTCACGGCGCACACGTTTTCCAAACGCCTTGGCCGGTTTGAACAAGAGGAGGTTACTCGACGTGGGGTACCGACGAAGGATACCCCACGCCTTGTTCTGGGCCTCTCGCGCCCGCCTACAATCCTCATTCCACCACGGCCTCCGCTGGTTGCACGGGGCAACAGAGGCGTGGGGAATGGACTTTTCGGCGGCATCGAGGATGTGCGTCGTAAGTAGTTGGGTTGCCTGCTCAACGCGTAGTTGTGTTATGGACGTGTAGTGTAGTTTAGATGAATCTGTAGATATATTCCAGTTTGCTCTTGCTTCAATAAACCTGTTTTGGGAAGATGGACTGCTCGGGCTCTTACCTATATAAGTTAGTGAGGTGGGGAAGTGGTCACTACCATATGGATCAGTGTCCACACCCCACTCAAGACATGAAAAGAGAACTGCAGATCGAATAGCCACGTCAAGGTGTGAATAAGTGTTGTGTCCTATATTATATTATGTTGCCTTTTTTTGGTTGAAAAGACATGCTCCCGACGATGTTAAGAATTTCTCGATTAGGCGACCTCGGGCATCCGTGCGAGCAGAGCCCCAAAGAGAGTTATGTGTGTTGAGGCCGCCTAAAACAATGAAAGGTTTGGGTAACTGATCTACCACACCCTCGAAATCTGTGCTCGATAGTTGGAATTCAGGAGGGATGTAAAGAGATTATAAGACTATTAAAAATTATCGTTCGAATGGCAACAGCCTCTAGGATGGTCTGTAGTTGGACAGTGTGGCACGCCAAGGTTTTCCCGGCAATGATGGCCACACCGCCTGAAGATGTGCCACCACCATATCTATCCCTCCTAAATACCATGTAACTATTCAAGAAATTTGTGTGCGTGGAGTTTAAATGGGTCTCTTGGAGACACATCACACTTGGCTGATTGGAATGCAGTAACTCATAGACATCATCAAGATTTTTAAGAAGGCCTCTGCAGTTCTATTGCATGATATTTTCTCTTCCCATTATTGAAGTTTAGAGCTACTGGAGTATGTGTGTGTTTATGTGTCGGCTTTTGGGGCTTGTACTCTTGGAAGGGGCTTTTTGATTCTCTCTACTGACCTGGACGCCGGAGCCCGTTCCTTCCGCTTTGGTGCATGCCGGAAAGGCTCGACGTCTAGGTCGTCATCTGTAGGCAAGGGGGTGCCCAGCGGACTGGGCCTTATAGACTTGGACTGGGCACCCTTTGCAGTGCCCTTTGTTTTGGCCGCGACCGCCGAGGGCGTCAGGAGCGCCCCGGGTGGCACAGGCGGTGCGACGGAGGTGGGAACTGCTGCGGTTTCCTCCAGCTCCATTTCCTCCTGGACCTCGCATGTGCTTCGGGCCGGTGGAGGGGAGGAGACAGTGGGTGCAGCAGCATCCCCACCAGACGTGGTTGCCACCACAGCCACTGCTGGCTCAGCGAGCGGTGCGGAGGCGAGTTGGGCTGCCGGAGGGAACCCAGGGGGGGGGGCGGGGTGGGACCAGGTTCGACTCGCAGTACTGGGTCCCCGCCGAAACAAGACGCCGCTTCGCCCCCCGGCGAGCTTCTTCGGCGCACCTCCTCAGGGGGAAAGAGGCGAACCTCTTCCGCGCCTCTGGGAAGGTGATGTTTTCGTTGACTTTCAAGGCAATTATCCGTTTTTCCTGTTTGAACTTTTCACAGCTCCTAGAATAGGCAGCGTGTGGTCCCTAGCAGTTCGCACAGGTGAAGTTCTCGGATTTACAATTGTCTTGTTATATGATCATGTGCTGCACAGTTTGCGCACGTCAATTTACCGCGACAAGACGTTGTGCCGTGCCCAAACCGGTGACACTTGAAACAGAGGCGTGGGTTCGGCACTTAGGGTCGGATTGGGCATCTCAAGAAACCGGCGTTGACCGACTCAGGAAGGTTAGAGCGGTCATGTGTCAAGATTATGTGCTTGGTTGGAATTATTTTATCATTTCGGCGTATGGTGATTCGCCTCACTGCTGTCACGCCCTGATCTAGGAGGCCCTCGAGCAGATCTGCTTCAGTCTCATTCATTAGATCCCGATCAGAGATCACGCCATGGCAGTTATTGAGGCTGCGATGGGGCGTGATCTTGATGTCAACATCTACCATGTGCGTTTGCTTGAGGAGGTTAGAGGATTGTTGTTTGTTTTCTACTTCTATCAAAACTCCCATTGTGAGTTTCTTAGCCTTGTACGCCTTTCCGATAAGGCTTTCAAGAAACTTGTAGACTAGAAACACAGACTGGGAAGTGATGGGCTTTGTCTTGTCAACAGATTCCATGATCAAAAACCGCGAGAAAGTTTCAGGCTTTGGGAGAGAGATCGATTGCAAAGAAGGAAAAGAAACTTCGGTGCGGCCCCTTTTCGGGGGCCGATCACGTTTGGGGGGGGGGGGGGTTGAAAAATGCCATATGATACATTGGAAAGCCGGGAGACGGGGGTACTTTCTCCTTTGACCTTACCCTGGTAGTCAAAGAGGTGCCGAAGCTCCCTGCCTCATAGACAGGCAGGGAGCCCATCGGCCGGAGCTTGACCAAGGCTCCGAAGGCCACCGTTCACGGCTTCTAACCCTTCACCTTTCAACTTCTAGCTACGGTAGGTGACAGCTTAAGTATGGGGGGCTCGTGGTACGCGGTGTCGCCACTCACCGTCACCAAGATTACTCAAGGTGCCCCGTGCGGGGGATAGATACCTGGCGCCGCAACCATTGGCATACCGCGAAGTTCCTCAAGCTAGCCTGGGTTTCTAGCCCTTTGACCTTACATATGGCCGATACGTCAGGGGTCTCATGGCCATCCTGAAAGAGCTATGAACAGAAGAAGGAATCGATCAGGACACAAAGGCATCGTACGGTTATGTTGTCGATCTGAGACGTCGCCTGAAAGACCCCTGTGGCATTGCACACGAACTGCTTTGCAAAGCTAAAGTAGTGCAGACACGCTACTACGACAGAAGGGCGAAAAGGCGTCAACTCATCCCTGGAGATCAAGTATTGCTTCTCCCCTCCGACACAAACAAGCTCATCCTGACATGATAGGGGCCCATCACAGTGCTGGAAAGAAAACTTTCTCACAGCCGACTCGACAGTCGATGTTCTGCGAAATCAATGGCGGGTCGTCGCCCGTCCCGGTCGAGCGCTGGCCGTCTGTTGCCAGCTCTCCCCAAGCAAGACGGCAGAAGATGCACCACGTTCTACGTGGTGGGTGCAGCGGTGGTTCTGCCCTGAGCCCTGATACCGAGCCCCGGCCAGTCGCACGATCACACCCCGGTCGTCTGCGGGCCACACGCGCGTTGCCGGGCCCCGACTCTCACGCCTCGAACTACTCAAACTGGAACGGGACCATAGGAACGGCTGGTCCACCCCCGGTGCTCGTCCGCTCGTGAGCTGAGTCTCCGCTGCCGCGGGAACCGAGTTCCACCTCCACCCTTGTTCTTCCTCCTTCACGTCTTCGTGCGCCAGCGCGTGGTCCACTGTTCTCAACAATTATGGCCAATCCTCACAGCCTGCAATGAGAGGTGAAGAGATAACACGCCATACTTGTTCCGAGCCTCTTCCACCAAAAGGACTCGCCTATTTAGGGCAACAAGCACACGTCAGTGTCATTTTACATGTCTTTAATGATAGTTATGAGATCAACTATCGCACAAATATTGACTTCCCCTAATAAACATGCCTCAAAGCGTAGGCTGCTCTAGAGGCTTGCCGTTAATGTGTGGCATGTTGGATAAGAGCATTTACGAATAACATTACTGTAGTGGCTGCCCGCAAGATGGCCTTCACAAAAAAATCACCATTTCGATCCTCGTACAGTCGGCAAAAGGCTTGTCAATAACGCCCGAGCGGAGTGCTCTGGACCGCGCACGTGACACCTAGGTATAACGCCTGGTTTGAGACTGGTAATATGTGAGCATGCGGTACCCGCATCAGCGCGATGGCGGTTTTCCTTGTCCCTGTGCCTGTCGCCTTGCCCTCCGTACCTATTTTCGCCGTGAGAAGCGCTACCTGCACTGCCGGGCCGTGAAACAATAGTGGAGATTAGCGAATAGTAGTACAGAGTTGCGTTTAACTACCTGCAACGCCTAATTTGGTGGTGCTCTGCTCAATTTATACAGGAGTTTTTTTTCTGTATGCAAGAAAACGAACGACAATCGCCGAAAACGCATCGCTGCCGGTGTTTTATAGTGACTACATATCGGCCCGTGATCGCTTGCACAGTGCACCTGAGTATTGTGGCGTGAGCCCGTCAGCAGTGACATGCAAAGCCGATCCCAGAAACCGGATAGTGGTGCTCACGCGACTCATGCAGCTATTGGCGGAACGATAACGCAATGAACAGCTGTGCGCCAAGGCTCGCACAAAAAAGACTCGCACAAAAAAACAAAAAGCTCGCACAACTCGCGCTAAGGCGGGTAACCTCCGCTTTTGTTTCCCGGCCCTGCAGTGCAGGCATGCAGCGCTATTATGGACGAAGAAGGCGTGGAAGCCAAGGCGACGAGTACAGCGAGGAGGGACACAGCCATCGGGCTGATACGGGCCTCGCATGCACACATTCTACCTATCTCAAACCAGGCGTTATCACTACGTGCCTCCCGCGCACTCCGGAGCACGCCGCTCGCGCGTTAAAGCCTTTTACCGACTGTACGTGAGAATGCGGCTGGTTGACTACTCAACGCCGACACGAACAATGCAGATGAATTGCTAACCTGAATAATTGGTAGCCAGCACAGTCCTGAATAGAGCGTGTTACGTGGAAATATGGGTAAGGTGGTAATACGAGCCATTTTCTTTGGCGTCAGCGCTATAACAATAATAATGCTCTTTCTTGCACAGGAGGTGGCTGGAGAGGGGTAAAGAAGAAAGAGAAAGAGGGACCGTCGTGGTTGGCGTGCTAGGTGTAGCCGAAAGGTGAAAACCAGTACGCAGAGCGCCTGCCAGCCATCAAACCAGGACAGGGAGAGGACAAACAAACAACAAAAAAGGCGGTTAGCAATATGCATCTGAGACATCTTGCAGTGGCTCTGCATAGCGCCCTAAACGCCTCACGGTCCATCGGAAGGGGTGATCGAACACCTAGAGGAGCAGAAAGAAGGTCCCGAACTGCTGCTGGGATGAGAGAGTTGTGGTGGCGGACAATCCTCGCATGAATGACTTCAGGTTGGCCGGTTCGCTTGGTAATCCGTATAGCGCAGGAGATGTAGGCGACTCCTAGGGAGCCGCCCAAGCAGCGGCAGAGAAAGGCCACACGCGCCAAAGAACGCCGGTGCTGGAGCGCTTGCCATCCAAGGTGGTACAGCCGAGACTCATATCGCAGAAGGGTGTCATGGCTGCAGCCTAGACGAGTGAACAACGTTCGGGTGGCGCGGCACTGAACGCTCTCTAGCCTGTTGGTGGGTAAAGCTGATATATATTCCACACGGAGGAGCAATATTCAAGTCTTGGCAACTCGAGGGCAGTGTACAGTGTGCAGAAGGTCTCAGGACCACAAGGTTTTGATGTCCGTAGCCCGAAGCCCAGGGTGCGACGTGCCTTGGCCTCTATGTTGGAGATGTGAAGGGAGAAGTCAAGTGGTGGGGTGAACTGAACTCCAAGGATTGAAGCAGACGAAACAGCGGGAAGGACAGAGTCACCTAGTGTATAGATGGGCGATGCAGCCCGCTTACTATTGTGGAGACGGAGCAGCACACTCTTAGTGGTGCTGATGGACAGATGATTGGCTGTTGCCCAGCGAGAAACACGCGTGAGGTGGTCATGCAAGAGGGCCAAGGAGTGAACGGATGGTAGGACACAGGCTAAAATAGATGTGTCCTCCGCGTACTGCACAAGAAGAACATCCTTTGAGTGCGGCATGTCATAGGGATAAAGGTTAAAGAGTGTGGGTCTCGGTACAGAACACTCGTGGACCACAGAGAGGAAACAGTAGCTCCTAGAGCACGACCCACAGTAAAGGACCCGCTCAGAACGTCCGACCAACAAGCGCGATAACCAGAAGAGCAACGCCCCTCGAAGTCCAGCCTGAGCCGCTTTTGTGGCCAGACGGACATGGTCAAGTGTATCAAATGCGTTACTCAGATCTAACTGGTTGAGGTCAGTCGACGAGCCGCTGTTCATGCTGGAACTGACATGAACTGGTGTTCAGCTGTTCAGCTGGAACTGGTGTGACAGTGGCCAAGGCTGTCTCACAGCTGTGATTTGGACGGAATCTGTGCTGAGAGGGAGCAAAAAGACGGTTCTGCTCGAGGAAGGCCAACATGGTACGATTGACGAGAGGCTCAAATGTCTTACAAACGATGTAGGTAATAAATACGGGTTAATAGCTGGACAACTCGCAAATTGGTTTCCCATGACCTTTATGAACCGGGATAGCAAAGGAAGCCTTCCACTTCTGAGGAACAAAGGAATTGTCCAGGAAACACTGAAACATAAATAGGAGAGGGTGGAATATGGGAGGGTAGAGGAGTTTAAAAAATGAAGGAGCGACATAATCTCGACCTGGATTCCGGGATAGCATAATGAGACGCTCAACCTCATTCAGGTCGTCGAGAGAGAAGTGCAGAGTCCTGATAGAGGCTGTAGGATTGGCGACACTGGCTACGGCCTCTTGGACTGGGAGGTCGGTGTCAAGAGATCAGGTATAACTGTATGTGGAAGAAAACTGGGAGGCAAAAAGCTGAACAATTGAGGAGGGTTCCATTACGGGGATGGCGTTGTCCATAAAGCAAGGTTTATGAGCAGTGGCCTGTAAGCGGTTAACATATAACCAAAAGAGCTAATATTCTGCGCGTAGTCATCATGAGCCATCTCGATGGTAGCCTGCAAAGAGCGCCGAAGTTGTTTCGCTTTCTGCAGTGTAACGGGACACGTACGCCGAGCAGCGCGTCTAAATAAGGTTCGTTTGCGTGTGGCCAGCCTAATAATGTCAAGAGAAATCCAGGGAGGCCTCCGTCGACGAGCCTTACTGGTGCATCGCGGCACGCCATCTGCTTGGATAGCTTGGAAAATTCGCACCACAGGTAATAGTTCTCCGAACAGTCGTTCCCAATGGTCAGGCACCAAGGAAAAAGATGAGCCAAAGGATCCATGTGGTCCACGTCTATCCTGCCAACATTCCACAGTGTTCGAGCAAAGTGGCCTTTGCGTGAAAGCGTCGTTGCATAGGACAGCTCCATTGCAGAGTGGTCACTCTGTTTTAGACCGGGAAGAACCTGACATGAGGTGACAGGGCTGATGTTGCGGACGAACACTACGTCGAGGAAGCTTAATTGGCCTTGCGATGCATATGAAGGATGCTGGCAGACTTGGTGGGTGAAGGTTAGCCGAGGTGACAATATCAAGGAGTGAGTCATCCGCCGCGTCTTTGGGGAGAGGCTCATCTTGCAGCCACCAGTCAATGTGGGCATTGAAATCCCCGAAGAGCACTATGTCAGTGAAGGAGTTAGTATCTACTTTAGATAGGGCAGCATCAAGCAGCATATAGGAGATCACAGAACTCGGGCAGGCAGTAGACGCGACCAGTGACGAGAGATCCACGGGGAAGGTGAAGCACCAGAACTAATGCCTCGAGTTCCCCGTGCTCAAGATCGTACCTGCCATGGACAGGAATCCATGGGTGGTAGCAGCAAGGACGCCTCTACCACGACTATCGCGATCGCTGCGGAAGATTACGTGTGACGAGACATCCATAATTTCCCGTCCATGCACTCCACGTTCCATCCATGTCTCAGTGAGTAGGACGACAGTGTTGGCAGGTAGGGCAGATATTGTGGAGCGGAAATCGACGAACTTGTTCGTAACACTCCGGCAGTTGGTGTACCAAAATTCCAGTGTCTTGCGGGGTCGCGGAGGGCGGTGAGGGGATCTCCGAGAGCGTGTCATTGTGGAACAGATGGGGTGAGGGAGGTTCAGCTGCGCATCTTCGAATCGGGAGTCACAAAACCGAGGTAACGAGCAAATTATGCAAAACCAGGGGTCGCTGCAGGATCCACGTCTGCGGTACTGTGCCATAGATAGATAAAAACAGCTTCGATGGAACCAGCTATCACAGGAATCGCAAAATATTACCGGTTGGTTATCGCACACTTGCTTAGTGCGAGTGAAGCGGACCTACGCGCCTCCCGACGGCTCTGCCGGCACGCCGACATTCATTCCTTATTTTCTGCGGTTAGTGGCAGATGTAAAACTGTTAAAGAGCGCTCAGACACTATTATGCACAACTTAACGAAGAACACTTACGGGTCATTTGAACGATGGTGGCCTCGAATAATCTCCCCGCGTCTCGCTCTACCCGCGCCAAAACACTTCCCATGCCACGCTCGTAGTCGTCGACGTCCACAAGAAATACATTACGCACGTCCGTAGGCCCAACTACTCCTCTTCTACTTTCTAAAATATACTGAACAAAAACGTTACATGGTACGCTCTGTTCCACGGTCACACTACGTGTATACGACAACGATCGCACAGCGCAAGAAAAAGAAACGCTGCGTAACGTTTGTTACAACAGTGAGGGCTGCGGCTACGGCTGGCTACGGCTTCAGTCGGCCTACATAGGCGGTGTTGGTTAATGCGAGAGGATGTAGCCGATGAAGCGCAGTAAGACACATGAAAACTCAATAATTTTGGTTGTAATATTGAAAATAATTTATTACCAGGTTCCACACCTCTTGATAAAAATTAGCACTGTATTAACCAGTGATATCACCTTCCAACTTCAGCACGGTTCTTTCATGTCGTGTTATCTCACATAATTTTCTATTACCTAAATGGCTTTCTGAAGAATGTTTTTGTAACTTTTTGCGACTTTTTGAATGAATATTATCTTTATTGAAGCAAGGGTATGAGCAATGGTGCTAGAAGTACGTTTGTTAGTTTTGTATGGCCGCCACATTAGCAGCGGCAGAAATCAGAACTAATAAGTACCATAATTTAAAGCCGGAGTCTGCCATGTACTGTTGTTGAATCACGTCCGCAAAGTTCGCATGCTGTGGTTTAGTGTTGGCGACTGTGTTCCTAGGCCGTTTTTCGGCACTGTGCGTGGCTGCATAGTATGCGGGCTAGTTCTCTTTTCTTTTTGCACTGGTCGGGGATGCTTTATTGTGTCTGCTTTATTTGTAGTGATTTTGTTATAGTTTTGTCATTGGTGCTTCACCTGTTCGCCTGCTGCCACGATGTGGGTAGATGTGGAGTTTGGTTTCAGGGTTTTTTTCTCAACTAGCATTTGGTTTTTATGAAAACACACTTTTTGTGCATTCGCACCTTTTATATTTTTTATTGGCTGTTAACTTGCCATTGCGTGGCTGGAAACGCTACCTTTTTTGCTGTGTTTTCAGGGGGCACACGGCAAAACCAAAGGAAAATAGAGGGTATTAGATTGGCTCCAGGCCTTATTCTAGTTCAAGAGTTGCGGTGTCTGATTTAACGCGCTATTGTGTTGTTTTATTTTGTTAGTCGTCTTGTTACAACTAGCACAATAGTAAACACAATTCGGCTCCCGCGTCCCCAGTGTTAAAATGTAAGTTTCATTTCTTCGTTGATTGTGTGCAGAGGAAAGTGGAAAAATAATCTGTGTCATCGCAAGAAAGAAACAAACAAGAGAATTCTGTCGTGAGCACAGCTTCGCAACTGTAGTTACAAAGCTGTCGTCACGTCAGAATTATGTTGTTCGACTATTGGCTATTGTTTAGACAGCTTCTTATATCGCGAAATATGTTGCCATGGCAGCCGCATATGTAGTGACGAGAAGAATCTGTCGTCACGACAGCCGGCTTTGCTACTACAGCATTTTTGTCCTGGTTCTGTTGCAACGACAGACGTCACGACAGCATTCATGCCTCTGTAGTGACTACAATATTCGGTCGTCCCGACAGCCAGCTTTGCTACTACACCATTTTTGTCGTAGTCGTGTTGTAACGAGACATCACGACAGCTGCCTATGTCACGACAGCATGATGGCTGTCGTGGCGACTGGTAGATCTGTTGTGACTGCAGGAATGTTTGTCATCGGAACGGTCCACAATCCCGAAGCCAAGCGCATGAACGAATCGATGGCATCCTTTTCTTCTTGGCTTATAGTGACACAGCTTACTACGACGACAACCGGAGCATGGTGACTTCGGCAACTTTCGAGAATGCCCTTATGAATTGTGCGTCACTCCGGACATCCTCCATTGGGATGCAGTACTGGCCATCGCCATAGCTCTCACCCTGTGTCGCAGACTCGAAAGCGGCTTGCCGGAGTTTTTTTCGGGACGGGTGGCTCCCACGGCCCTGCGGTAGCTCAAAGACATCAGCCTAAACACCAAGTTTGCGAAGATTGCGACCCACACACCAAAAAGGCATTAACAATCTTGAAAAAAAATCATAAATTAGCCGTTCATTTCTTATACCATCAAAATTGCCATCGTTATTACCCAAACGAACTAATCATAATCAACAAAATTCCAATACTGGATGCGAATTAAAATAGACGTGCTAAAACCTCTGCTTCATTTCGCACGGAAAAATGTACGACTTGATATATCGACGTGACTCCGTTATCATCCCGACTCATGAGGCAATACGATTCCGCAACGTTTACGCCTGTTTTAGCAAGCCCTACCACTTTTAAGCATTTATTTTTCCACGGCCTTTAACTGACTGGAATAACGTGCGACGTAAATTTTTTTTTTATCGAGCGGTATGTTGAAATGTGTTTAAAAAACATTTGATATTTAATTTTTTTGTTCACATGCTTTCCAAAATATTTTGTATTGCCTTGTTCACACTATTTTACTGCCGCTACAAATTGTGTGATTGGTCAAAAACAATGTTAAATCGCCTTGCAATTAAACCCATTCGTCGCATCATTATGTTGACCTCTGCCTAGTCCTCATTACCCGGCAACAGATTAGCCCATCTCATTACCGGCAACAGATTACCCTGAGAGGCCGTAAATAATTAGAGGGATATTGCGTACCTTTGCCGGACACCCTTTTGTGCAATTTCTGTGATGGAGCTCAATAGTCCCCGTGCTTGTAAGAGCGCAATGTATGGCTTGTCTAGTCAGTGTTCACGTAACGACATTATTGCTGCTTTTGTGGACACTGAGTTAAATGTTTTACCCTAATCAATGAATGCATTACACAGCGCAGCAAAATCCTACGAAGAATTTTAGATTACCTGTTTCATAGCATGAATGTGGTTTAATGTTGAGATAGCATTCCTAAAATGGGCCTGTAGAAAGTCCAAAGTCGCACTTAGGCGATTCAGGATTACCTTTGTAAATAAGCTGTAGGTAACGGACCGTATGACGATGGTCCTGTAATTTTTAAGCTTTTCCGCATCACCTTTTTTATGTAGGAGAACAAATTGGCGTTTTTACACGCACTTGGGACCATTAAACACCTCAAGAACTGGAGAAAACGGCTGCAAGCTTTGTGAGCACAACCTGCTCACCGGGCACGATATATCCGCCGTATTGCACCGTTCACCTGCAGCTTTGCGTTTCTTTATTGTACCTACTCTACATACTGTACTATCCGTGCATGTGTACTTTCAATGACTGCTTGAGCAGGTAAAGCAAAGCTTCATGCAAAGAATTAGGCATAACGCGAATGTTCCGCGATCAAACTTCTTGTGAATTTACAGACGGGTAAAATTTCGGCGTTTTACATTGTACTTCTGAGACGTTCGTGCTAAACAACAATTTTGTAGAACAATCATTCCAAAGAATATTACAAAAAAGTTTTGTGAAAAAATCTTTTGATTCTGTGACGTTTCTTCTCACTTATTTTTTTTATTCTTTTGCAGAGAGGAAGAACTGCAAGAGATCTTGCGGAGGTTGAGGTACAGATTTTACTTTGTGATCAGACTGAAGTGTGAGAATAGACAGTATTACAATACTCCCTAATGCGAAATTTGTGTGCTGTGCGATGTGCGGTTCTATCAATCAAGGCACTTAGCTGCTGCATCTCAGGAAGTAACCGCGTGATCAGAGAACGCACGGTGGCACGCGCTACCCTGTCATTATCTAGCAGCCAGTCGCCGCCTTGAAGCATGTTGTAAATCACGTTTAACCTTCCGGGCTAGGGTCGGGTGGACCGAGGTACGTGCACAAGGACCGATGCACGTGCAGCACGCAGCGCGTGCTCGAAATTCGTGGCCTTGAATTGGCATTCTCTCCTCAACCACCGACTTTCGCCCTATTTTCATCTTCTGCTTCTTGCGGGGTCATATTCGGTGACTTCTTCATGCTCTTGGTTACCTCGTAGCCCGCCGCCTTCGCAGATAGTCTCGCGCTGCCTCGGGATATCGCCCTCCGCCTCGCACTTAAGCCGCACTTTACTTCTCCGTTTTTCTCCTCTCTTCAGCGTCCGCCGTCGTTCGCTAGGTTACAAGGCCAGCGACAACGTCAAACCGCACTTGCGCACGCTTAGGCTCTGTGCAATAAAACACAGTGAAAGCCTAAATCATCGCTTCAGTTGCTCTACACATGGGCATATAATATTATGCAATATTATACACATTATACATCATGCACTCTACCCATAAATGTCAGCCAGAACAGAGTACGCAGAACAGTACAAACAATTGTTGGCTTTCACCAAAGGAATCATGTCTCCTTTGATGATTTTTGCTAACTGACAAATCGCGGGTACAACAAAAATTTAGATCATGGTTGTTTATTTCGACCGAAGGTGTAAGGTGTTTTTACTCTGCTACATTATTTTCCTCAACTGTCTTTGAAATGCAGCCCAAAGGGATTCTGCGTATGGTTTGTTGGGTGGAAAATTTTCCGGTTGAATGACCCCGAGATTGCCTTAAAGAGCGATTCACATTGCATTCTGAATTTTGTGTTTTCACGCCGCGAGGAGGTCGTGGTGTCTCTGTTAAGGTGGAGGACGTCTTTATAACGGTGGCGACAAAAGCAATTACTGAGATAGAATAAACGTTAGCCCATGGAGTACATTTTGACGAACAAGAACTTAGCTAATATGCGCAGACAAGAAGAAATGTGAGCAAATGTGCCGCAATTCAGGCTTAGAGGGCTGTTATGTTGTCTGCCGCAGCAACAATCAAGGAAAAACAATTAAACACACGAAGCCTTCAACAAAAGCGATGCACGTATCAGATCCACTTCGGTGTGCCCGCGCAGTCAACAACCACATGTATTTTCAAGCATATGGGGTATCAGTTTTTTGGTCTGGAATGTTTTTCTTTTCTCCGTAACAAGAAATGCGCTGCTTAGGATTACATAGCAGTGTTCTGTTTACCAACGTTCTGGTTCCTTTCTTGTTGTGCTGCTTTTTGGGATGCCAAGGATCCAATGTTTGGGTCTCACGTATTGACGACGTTGCTCGAATCGCAATGCAATCCGATGCTAGTAATTCTTTGCTGTGTCAGACTGGTTTCATGTCTTTATCAGCGAGGTTTAAGGTGTTCTTTTTTCTAGTAAACATGCGCGTTTCGACGGCGAAATGTTTTCTTTTACAAGGAGGACTGATACTGCCTGAGAAGACGAATACGAAACACCAGGGTGACAGGACGAGCGCAAAGTTCCAACTTTATTTGCATGACATGACCATACAGATACTTCCCACCGGTATTATTTTTGTGCCAATCAACAAACGCACTGACCTTTTCCGTATAATCAACACAATAGATGTCAAACCACAAGAATAAAAGAAGTTCATAAAGTGCGGTTAGCGAAAAAAAAGGCAACAGATAACAGGTGCAACGTGCAAACTAACAAGGCATCTAAAATGAACAAGTGCTAATCGTGCGACCACAGAATAAAAGGATGGTCACTGATTATACCATTATTTAACTAGAATGATAACTGCAGCGAGAAAATAATAGTGGTGAATTAAAAGGCGTATTTCAATTTATTTTTATCAGAAGCCTACACACTGGTACGAGTAAAAAATTTGCTCTTTTCAAAAGGTCTTATATATATAACACTGTAAGAATGTTTATACTTTGGGTAGCAGGCTCACGGAAGGCGCACTGATACAATAATCGCGATAGCGTGTATTTCTGTAGGTTTTGATAATTTCTCACTGTTCTCTTTTTGGCTTGTGCCAAGAAATCTATGTCCTCAAACTTGGGAACACAGCCGCAGGTTTTGCAACGCACCGCCATATGCCCCCAGAAATATTTTGAACAGGAAGATTGTGCTCAGGCGCCCTTTCTCTAACATCACAAGGTTTGACCAATGTACGCCTCTTTGCAGGTCAAAGGAGTTTTGTAGAGTATCCCTGAAAGAAACTTCATGTGGCATTTTACGTGTACGTTTTTATTTACAGCTTTTTTTTTCGTTTATACAAAATGGGCACAGTTATGATAGTTTAAGAGGTGGTGAAAAAAGAACAATAACATTCTATCTCGTCTAGTTTACACTGACTCTTAATATAGAAGCCTCTGGTTTTCAAAAAAACGTCCGCTCTTGATTCGCTGCAAGGGCACCACGAGGGGTACACGGTTAGAGATAACATTGTACCTCGACAATGTAGCAATGCAAAAAAAAAACATTGCTTCGTTGTAGGGCGCTACTAAACTTCTATCCTAGATTCACCACACTGAAGCCTATAATCAGAGGAAGCAAACCTGGATCTAACGAACCTCTATATAACGAATTCCTGCATTTGAAAAAATCTTCCAATTCCCCACTGCCATCCTATGAAAACCCATGTGTTTGCGACCTCTATGTGACAAAGGCTTTGCGACTGCTAACTCTGATGTAACCAATTCGCTACGCCTAATGAAGCGTTGCTTTTTGCAATTTTTTAAAAAATTGATTGGAGAAATGCACTAATTTAGCGATCTTCGCCCCCACCGCAAGCTACGGTGCGCTTCAAGTGCTAACGTGGTGTCGGTTAGGTGCCGACGTGTAGTTGCGCGTCTCCACTGCTCTCTGTGGGGTCAATTTGTAAAGAATGACTTCTGCTGCCAGAAAACGAAAAGTTTGGCATTCCAAATCAAGGACGCAATTTTGAATACCGTCTCCACCGGCTCGAAAGAAGATTGTGGCCGCCCGGTATAGTACCACAGCTAGCATCCTCTGAACAATTATGAGTAAGGAAAAAAGCATCAAGTTCCCGCGACACCCGATCAGCAAACGTTTGGTCCTTGAAAGGGGTTGATGTCCTAAAAATTGTCGAAAAGGCACGAGTAACCCTCAGCTATGTTTAGGATACCGGGGTAAGTGACCTTGCGTCTTTGTAGTGCCTTGAAGTGACAAAGTTTGTGGGGAAGCAGCAGGCGCAAATCGCGTGGTTTTTCACTGTGAAATAGATCAGTAAGAGTTAGTTTACCATCGCTAATATATAGCATTTATTTTTGCTTGATCTTCATTCACGCGAGCAATGACTTCAAAAGCGCATGTAACGAATTCCTGGATGTAATGAAAAATTGCAAGTTTTCTCAGCCTCGTTATTTGGAGCTTTAACTGTAATCACTGTTATTTGATGCTCTTCGCCCTAGCTAGTCTTGCGCCAAAAATCCAACAACAATCACGATCATCAATCGGAAACCAAATAAAGTTGTAGCGAAGGGCGCAGAGACAAGCAGCGACAACACCATTTGCGCTCGAACTGATTTTTATTCCTTGAGCGCGAGCGGACGTTAGCGTGCGCCTTGTGATTCCGCCTTAGCCTTCGTGGTCGCCTCGGCACGGCGGACCCATGGCGCGCTCGTCGTTAGAAGCATCCCCCCCGTGGAGCCGGAGGCCGTTGTTCTTGCTCCCGGGATAGTTTTGGACGGTTGAAGGTGTAAATTCCTGGGCATGGTTTTTGAGATGGGGAGGACCTGGCTGGCTCGGAGAGAGGCGAGGTACGCGGGCTTATTCGGTCGGCGGCGAAGACGTCTTTGCGGCCGTTGATGTCAAGGGTGCATCTCTTAGGGTGCCTCTCGATGACGAGGTATGGTTAATTGAAAGCACCAGTGAAAGGACGACGGGCAGCGTCATGGTACGCGAACACGTGCGTGGAGGACGAAAGCTCCTTGCACACTGTAGGGATAATCCCCTCTGAGCCGTCGCGCCGCTGCATTCGAATTACCGCGCGCCACCTCTCCTGCCACCTGTGAACGCACGGAGGAAAGACTGCGACGGAAGGGGCGTGGGACGTTTGGTGCACGCTAGATAAGCGCAGCGGTGCTTGCTAGTGGGGATAGTGCCGGCGGGAGTGCCGCCAGCCACTTTCAAGGAGCCCGCACGGCAGCTTGCCGTCAGCCGTCCGTCCCGTCGTGTCGTAAGCCTCCGGACGTTGAACTGCTTTGGTGATGTGCTTTAGTGATGTGCTTTGGTGATTGTATCTTCTGCGCCCTTTATATTTCGTTCTAACTGCTTCAGTAAAGCCCATTATTCCTCTCGTAATGTTCTGTGCCGTAATGTTTTGACGAGGGTCTTGCCTGAACCCCCTCGGCAGGCAGAATTACCTGCAGTGGCGCCCAACGAGTATTAAGGCTGGCACAGTCCTTTGTCAGCAAGACGATTACATACAGGAGCAAGTAAACCTTTCGCGCAGTTTTTTTTCAAGTGGCAGCTGCTTTTGGAACTGAGCACTTCAGCTTAGCGAAATGTATTTTGTTGCTGTTCCGGCCTGCACTAAATGCTCTGAAAGCCGGGCATAATGTGTAGCTCTGTCCCCCGAGTGGATGACTGCGGATGGTGCTCAGCGGCGGCCGGAGCAAGCGCTCCCATGCGACAGCCCGACAGGCTTTTCCGGTCACCCCAACCCAGAGCCGTATTACGCCGCCTCACTAAAGCGCTGCCCTGGATGCCCTGATTCAACCCATGGTCCTGGTGATGAAGCACACCCGTTCCCTGCCAACGCGAACTACGGGGCCGGAGGCCCCCCGGTCTCTGCCAACGTGAGCTACGGGGCCGTAGGCCACCCGTTCTTGGCAAACGCGAGCTACGGGGCCGGAGGCCACCCGGTCTCTCGGAACGCGATCTACGGGGCCGGAGGCCACCCGGTCTCGGAAAACATGCGTTACGGAGCTGAAAGGAACCCGGTGCCAGATGTAACCGGTCTAAATACTGGTGGCTCCACCGCTGATATGTACACCGGCCGAGGTGCTCGTCGGCAGCACGGACGAATTCCAAGTGCCGTAGCTGACGACGCCCCGTTCAGAATGTATGAGTGGCCTGAACCAGAGCGGTAAAGAGTCCCGCCCGAAGGATGAGTTGCGTGAAAGTGCCCACGTTACCCTTGCTTTTAGAGTGAAATGAATGTCGCTCGCAAGGGAACTTGGTTTTCGTAGACCTTGCCGCAACCCAGGTGCTGAGACTCCCGAGCAGCCCCACAGCACCCCGAAGGGACCCACCCCCTCGAGCAGTGTGAGCAAGGTCCGCGGCCTGGTTTGCGGCGCTACTGGGCCTGGGCCACCTGATACCGAGACGTGTCCGAGCGCTACGTGCAACGTCGCGTCGGCGCCATCCAGCGCCCCACTCGGTCGTCGGGCGGGCCTTCCGAACCGCCACCATTTCGTCGTTTCTTGTCACCAGCCAAGGCGCCCAAGCCTGCGAGTATAACGCCTTCACCTTCAGCCACTTCAGTACGAAGGCCTGAACTGCGCTCAAGAGATCGACATGCGGGACCCTCGGGACTGAATTAGTGGGCCAGACAGAGGTTTTGTGCGTGGGTGTGTGCCCGCGGCAACGTGCTAAGAACTTGGGTTTTTTTTTTCTCGGAGCGGGGTAAAGTGTAGGGATTCTCCCCTCTGAGCCGTTTCGTGGCTCCATTCGAATTACCGCGCCACCTCTCCTGCCATCTGTGAAAGCACGGTGGAAGGACTATGCGAGGGAGGGGGGCGTGGCACGTTTGGTGCACGCTAGATAAGCGCAGCGGTGCTTGCCAGTGGGGGAGTCGCCGGCCGGGAGTGCCCACAGCCAGGAGAGACAAGCCACCACCAGCCAACTTCAAAGAGCCCGCGCGGCAGCAAGCGGTCACCCGTCCTTCCCGTCGTGCCGTAAGCCTCCGGATATTGAAGTTCTTTGGCGCTGTGCTTTCGTGATTGTATGTTCTGTGCCCTTTATATTTCGTTCCCACTGCTTCAGTAAAGCCCCTTATTCCTCTCGCAATGTTCTGTGCCGTAATGTTTTGACGAGGCTGTTGCCTCAACCCCCTCGGTAGGCAGAATTACCTGCAACACGAAGACGGAGGGTCGCTACGCTATCGAGGAAGCACGGCCGGGTTTGTTCGAATATATGACGGAGGTCAGCCATGTAACCGATGGGGTCCGAAGGTCCATCGGGCGGCGGAGGTGTGAGGAAGTCGCCCGAGAGACGAAGAAGGCAGCCGTACAGAAGTTCAGCTGTGGTGCAGCCAAGGTCAGTCTTGAAGGCCGATCGTAGGCCAAAGAAGACGAGGGGAAGGTGGGTGGCCCAATGTTTTCTTGGCTCGTAAGTGGTGAGAGCTGCCTTGAGTTGGGGCTGTAAAGGTTCCACCTGCACGTTGGAAGACGGATGGTAGGGATTTTTAGGTGAATGTGACGTACTCCCAAGATGGCAGTGAGAGCGTTGAAGAGCGGCGGATTGGAATGGACGTCAGTGCTCAGTGGAGACTACAGCAGGGTTGCCGAAACCGGACACACAACCACCAACCAATGCTGTGGTGACCATTTCCGCTGTAATATCAGAGATGAGACTTGCCTCTGGCCAGCGGGGAAGCGGTCCACGCTTGTCAACACGTAGTGGGTGTACCAGATCAAGGTGGACAATCGCCAAAAGAGCGTTCGGTGTATGAAACAGCGAGGCAGGAGTAACTGTGGACATTTTTACCTTGACACTTTGGCACTGGAGGCAGGTGCGTGGCCAGCGGCTTTGATTGGCCTTCACGTAGGGTCAGAACCATTCGCGCTGTGATGAGGTGTTGAGCTGCTCGGATGCCAGAGTGACTCTTGCCGTGGCGGGCGTCCAAAAGGGTTCGGAGAAACATCGGTGAAATATAAGGTTGGGAGACGCCGGTTTATGTCTAGCAGGTTATTGTGCCTTCGGTAAACGGCAGTGAAAATCAGTGAAAATCAGCGTCGAGGAAGCAGAACTGCATTGCTGGAACTCAGTCTCTTATTCCTGTACAGAAACAATTCCTTCCAGAGAAATCGCTATGGGTGAGAACAGAAGGGCTTCGACACGAGACAGCACGTCGGCAGCAGGTGTTGATCAGGCAGCTGACATGGCAGAGATCGACAGTGAACACCGAGACGAAGGAGAGGTGTCCGATCTCACGCGACGAGTACGAGCTGTGGTCGCACTGGAAGGCGAGCATCAGACGCTTGTGATCTGTAAGGATGTCGAAGTTCCTGCGTTCAAGTTAATGGCGGAAATGTTTAATGGCAAGGTAGATAGCTAGTAGCTCGCACCCGAAGGTGCATACGTTGTCTCAGCAAGTTTCAGCTTCTGGAAGTAGAAATGAAGTGGTTGCCAACCGCAGACGCACCGTTAAACCTCAGCCCCGACAGCCATGCTGGAGGCGTCGGCTATAAGGTGAAGTTGAGCGCCCGCAACGGAGTTTAAAGCATGGCAGCATCGGAGAGTACTTTTTTCGCAGCAGAAAAGGCGGACGCCGCCCACTGGCTCCACTCGAAGGGGTCTGCTGGTCCTGCCTTGTCGGCCAGCCAATGAGTCAGGGGCTGGAGCAGTTCACCATATTTGGAAATGAACCGTCGGTAGAGCAGGCCCCAAAATTTCTCAGCTCCTTAATTGAGGTTGGCTGTGGAACGTCCTGGGTTGCTTTCACCTTCGTGTCGCGAGGTCTGATGCCCTGTAGAACCAAGTGGCCCAGGAAGTCGATGGTTGGCACGCTGACGACAACTTTTGGGGGCTTATCACGACCCCATACTCGTGAAAACGAGAACAAATCACTCTCAACTGTGCTTCGGGATCGAATGATGATGAGCTTGTCATAGAGAGGTCGTCGAGGTAGGCAAACACAACATCTAAAACGCGGGTAACCTCGTGGATGGCACGTTGAAAGGTCTGGTTGGCGTAAGGCAAGCCGAAGGGCATGCAGACATATTTGAAGAGACCTAATGGTGTAATGCTGGGACTCTTCGGGATGTATGCTGGCTCTACAGGTATCTGGGGATAGGCTTTGTCCCAGGCCTCCTTGCTGAATATCTTGCAGCCTACCAGAAGATTCGCGGTAGAAGTCTTGTAAATGCGGTACAGGGTACGGTTCCAGAACGGGGCCGACTTGGTCCACTGAAGGACGTAGGCCGCTCCCACCGACACCACTCCATCCGTGTCCCGCTTAGCTCGAATCCGTTCTTTGCCTCCGGAATTCCTTAATTCCTTAATTCCTCTATCGAGTATTTGGCCTTCCCCTTTTCTTAGACCCGTATCTCGGTGTACATTTGGTCACCCTCATGGCCAACGGATTGTCCTTAAGTGTAACAACCTAGCCAGCATAGGTCTGATTCCCTTTCCTAATTTGAACTCTTTATATCTTCTATCCTAGGTTCTTCTGTCATCCAGGTAGCTCGTTTCCTGCGTCTAAGTGCTGCTTCGTTCATTGTTAGGTCTATGGCTCGTTGAGGCCATCTAAGTTTGCTTTCACGTTTGTAGTAAAGCCCCAAATATGCCCTCCGTACGGCATCACCGTGTGGGCCGGTGCATGGTTGATGGATGATGCGCCTGAGGCGCTCCAGGGCGAGTAAGAGGGCACGGCGATTGTCCGCAGGGCTTTCAAAAACAGCGCTGGTGACGTTTGGGGTTGCTTGTTCTCCGTGACATGGAGCCACTGCCTCGGTGCACATGACGCGCGGGAGCGGGCGGCTTAGAGAGCAGACCACGTTAGCGCGCTCGGCATGACAAATGCATGTGCTGAAAGGGGCCACTTCGTCTTGCGATGACGTCGCAGCCTTGCTTCATTCTGCCTGGCCCCACCGTCGTCCACCGAGAGCGCTGGAGTCAAACGATTTTGGCTGCTTAAGCAACCACGGACCCGTCCACGACGTAGTACACGGCAGCGCTAGTCTGCATTTGATTATATATTCACTGGGAGGTCTGCGTCGGTTTTCTTCGTGTCTTGCCTGCCGCCCACGATGGCGCCGTAGCCACGGCAGCCGCGTATGGAGGATCGTGCGAGTTAGGCCCAAACCACAATTTGGCGCCTCTGACGAGGGCACATTACTGCCAGCGCAGTTAAGGCGACTACAGGCAAAAGGAGGCAAGCAATGCAAGCAAGTGGAGCCACCGTATGAGGCTATAGGCGCATACGTTTACTTTTAACATGACTGCTGGTGGGCTCCCTCCCCCCTTCGTAGCTGCGCAGACGCACCGGTAGCCCGATGAATGGTCCCCCAAGCACCGTACGGTGCGGCAGACTGCGTAAGAAGATGCAGCTATTAGAAGTGCGCAAACGCACACGATACACATGTCACTACAGCAGTTGAAGTTCGAGGCGCAGCGATTCCCAATGCGACGTCTGACAAACAGCGTCGGTCAATTGTTTCCTTTCGGCGCGGTCGGTGTGATGTGCGAATTGTGCGGAAGGTTTCGTGCGAGATTGCATCCAGGCATAAGAACTTTACATGGCTCAGCAGGAGGCCCGTTTTATACTGGTGTGATCGTCAGTCTTTGTAAGAAATGGACCCCAGGCGATCATCACCCGAGAAGCGCGCCCATACGCTGCTGGTAATATGGTTGGCGAGGGTCTCACGGCAGCATGTATTGCTCCAACAGGATATATGTGTGTAGGTGAGCCTAATGTGGGAATACGTATACGTGCACCCGTTAGCCGCTAAGCTAGGAGCAGTCACTTAGCCTACAAAAGCTGGTAAGGATGTGACCAGGGGTATCGGATGGTGGATGTGTGGCTGAGCACCCGTAAGCTACTAGCATCGTGGTTGCCGCAGGCTATATAGGGAGGCATACTTCTTCTTCTTCTTCTTCTTCTTCTTCTTCTGTAAACGGGAGAGTCGGCAGTGGACCGGGAGGAGCCCGAAGGGGGAGCACAAAAATGAAATAGACTTCATATTATGCGATAACCCTGGCGTCGTGCAGGATGTGGAAGTGCTCGGAAGGGTAAGGTGTAGTGACCACCGTATGGTAAGATCTCGAATTAGGCTAGATTTGAGGAGGGACCGCAGCAAGCTAGTACGACAGAAGCCGATAAATGAGCTAACAGTAAGATGTAAAGTAGAAGAATTCAGGATCGCGCTCCAGAACCGATATTCCGCTCTTAACGAGGAAGCCGAGCTTACGACACAGGAAGCCAGCGACAACCTTACACGCATTATCACGGAGTGTGCAGTAGAAGTCGGGGGCACTATGACTAGACAGGATACTGGTAAACTTTCACAGGAGACGAAAGATCTAATCAGGAAACGGCAAACTATGACAATCTCTACCGCAGCTGACAGAAGAGAACTAGCGGGGCTCTCGAAGTTAATCAATAAGCGTAAGACAGCTGACATACGGAAGTATAATATGGAGAGGATCGAATACGCTGTAAAGAACGGAGGTAGCCTGAAAGCAGTGAAGAGACGTCTTGGCGTGGGGAAAAATCAGATGTATGCACTTAATGATAAGCAAGGCAATGTCATCACAAATAGGGACAAAATTGTCACAGTGGCCGAGGAGTTCTATAAGGATCTGTACAGTAGCCGGGACATCCAGGATAATGTCGAACGAGACAGTAGTTCAGAGGAGGTAGACATCCCACCAGTTATGACCGAAGAAGTAAGGAAAGCTTTGAAAGAAATGAAAGGGGGCAAAGCACCTGGTTAGGATCAGTTAACAGCAGACCTCTTGAAGGATGGCGGAGAACTTGTACTTGAAAAACTGGCAAACCTGTATACGCAATGCCTAATGACCGCACTGGTACCGGAATCTTAGAAGAACGCGAACATCATCCTAATCCATAAGAAAGGCGACATGAACGACTTGAAAAATTACAGGCCGATCAGCTTACTGCCAGTCGTCTAGAAGGTATTTACCAAGGTAATCGCTAACCGAATTTCTGCAACCTTAGATTTCACTCAACCTAAAGAACAAGCAGGGTTCCGTAAAGGTTATTCAACAATGGACCATATTCACACGATGAATCAGGTGATAGAGAAGTGCGCTGAGTATACTGAACCCCTATATATAGCCTTCATAATAATAATAATAATACTTTATTGATGACATGAGTAAATA
This sequence comes from Haemaphysalis longicornis, assembly GCA_013339765.2. Classification (NCBI taxonomy): domain Eukaryota; kingdom Metazoa; phylum Arthropoda; class Arachnida; order Ixodida; family Ixodidae; genus Haemaphysalis; species Haemaphysalis longicornis. Next base: position 12,466,985 of record CM023448.1, on the reverse strand, counting down.
CAAAACAAGGAACGGGCCTGCCAAAGCCGCAGTGGGCTTGAACGGCAGTGCCTGGCAGACAGCGACTGAACCATGAATAAGAGAGAAAAAAAAAGAAAACACAAAACACATGACAGGGTTCCGGTCACAGACTAATGGGTCTAAGACCTTTTTTCAGGCTACCTTTCGTTTTAACATCATTTCAGCACCGCGGAAGTGAATTGAATATTTCAGGGAACTTATAGTCACGGAGTGTTCGACCGTATCTTGTATTACAACGGGGTGTAATATAGGGATTCTTTGGTCTGAGACAACGAGCAGGCACATACGGAATTTTATACTGGCTTGTCCAAAAATGTTTCAAGACAACCGTTTCCAACAGCACAGAATTGAAATCAGGTAATGACGAGGTTTTGAAAACATCAGAGTGAGGGGGTAGATCATATGCAACATTCTTTAGAATACCTCGAAGAATAGAATTGACCCGGTTTACCAAATGTTGAGCGCCATGACCATAAATAGATATTCCATACCGGATTACACTGTAACACAGAGCATGTACTACGAGCTTTCGGACAGACAATGGCATGTAAAATTTAATATTTTATAAAACACAAGACACTGATCGAAGTTTTTGACAAATATGTGCAAAATTAGAATTCCCAGATAAATCGCAGTGGAAAAAAGACACCAAGGTATTAATTGAACGAGTGTATTGCACAGGGTCACACGAACAGGGATTGCAGCATGATGCGTGCAAATATAAAGGGGACGATAAAGTTACTTGCTTCAAAGGGTTATGGAAACAGATAAGCTGGGTTTTGGAAGCATTGATATCCACTACGTTATTCTGAAACCAGTCCATCACTTTTATTGCTGCTGTTTGTAAAAAAGAGATGACGTCGGTATAACTTCGAGCGTATGAAACAAGGACCGTGTCATCAGCATAGTGATATAATGTGACGGTCACAACATTCACAACATTAGATAAATCGTTGAAGTATAAATTAAATAGTAACGAACTTAAAATTGAACCTTGAGTGACGCCAGCTTTAATTTCAGGTTAAGTTGCTACGGAACTTTCCAATAGACACAAGTTGGTGCCTATGACGCAACAAATTTTCCAAAAGCCGCAAAAACGCACCGCGAAAGCCTAGCATTGCAAGTTTCGTTAGTAATATACTATGAGTGACGCTGTCAAATGATTTGCGGACATCGAGGAACAGTGCACACGCAATCTGATTGTGTTCAAATGCAGAGTTCAGTGTATCGGAAAAATCTTCAAGCAGCATCTGTGTGCCCCAATTCGGCACAAAGCCATACTGGCTAGGAAATAGCACGTTTGCTTGTTTAAAAAGCTGCTCATTGTTAAGTGCAGATCTTTTTCAAGTATCTGCCCAATGCATGACAGGATGACATAGGCCGGTAATTTTCTTTTTTGGGTTGCGCGCGCCACTTTTAAAAAGGGGAATTACAGTGCATTTTTCAGATTATCCGGAATAATTCCAGTGGTAATATTATTGTTTATAATGAGTAGTAGGACATCTTTTATTGCTTCGAAAGTTCTCCGCAGCTCTAATATTGAAATACCGTCAATTCTTGGAGAATTATTAGGTTTCAAACTGAAAAGGAGCAATTTCAGGTCGTGCTCCGAAAGCAGAGGGAAAAAAGGCGGATTCTGGGATGTTTGTTTGCAAGGGCAAATATTCAGATGAGGTCTCGCTATACCAGACACTTTTGAAAAAAACGAGTTAAAGTCATTAGCGATGGTATGACAATTTGAAAAAAAAAACGAGAAAACAATTTATCAGATTATGAGAAAGCATTTGACACGGTCGAAACCCTAGCAGTCATTCAGGCATTACGGAACCAGGGGGTGATGAGCATTATGTAAGAATATAGAGGATATTTACAAGGGGGTCTACAGCTCCCATCATCCTCCATAGGGAGAGCAGTAAAATACCTATAAGGAAGGGTGTCAGACAAGGAGACACAATCTCTCCAATGTTATTCACAGCATGTTTACAAGAAGTATTCAGAACATTGGTTTGGGAACAGATGGGAGTAAGGGTTAATGGGGAATACCTCAGTAACCTCAGATTTGCTGATGACGTTGCCTTGCTAAGTAACTCGGGGGACGAATTGTAAAGCATGCTTTCCGCACTGGGCGAACAGAGTAGAACCGTGGGCCTGAAAATTAATATGCAGAAGACTAAAGTAATGATCAATAACCTCGGGACAGCACAGCGGTTTCAGATAGGTGGTGAGGGAGTGGAAGTGGCAAGCGAATATATCTACTTAGGCCAAGTTCTGACCCCAGATCCCAACCATGAGGCAGAGATAATTTAAAAGGATCAGAATGGGGTGGGTGCATATGGCAGTCTCTCAGAAAATTTAAATAGCAGGCTACCATTGTCGCTGAAAAAAAAGTGTATGACAGCTGCATCTTACCGGTACTCACCTAGGGGGCAGAAACTTGGAGGGTCACTAAGAGGGTTCAACATAAATTGAGAACGACTCGGCGGGCAATGGAGCGAAAAATGGTAGGTGCAACATTAAGGGACAACAAGAGAGCGTGGTGGGTCACGGAGCAATATGGTGTTAAAGACATATCAGTAGAAATTAAGAAGAAATGGACGTGGCCAGGGCATGTAATGCGAAGGCAAGAAAACCCGTGGTCTTAAGGGTAACAGAGTGGATCCCTAGAGCAGGCAAGGGTTGCAGGGGGCGGCAGAAAGTTAAATGGGCAGATGAGATCAAGAAGTTTGCGGGGATAAATTGGTCGCAGTTGGCACGGGACCGAGGTAATTGGAGAATACTTGGAGAGGCCTTTGCCCTGCAGTGGGCGTAGATAGGCTGGTGATGATGATAATGATAATATAGGGAGGCTGATATTTCCTCGAGTTTGTTATCAAAGTCTTGCCTGCTTCACTCTACCAAAAGATTTCCAGTTAACGGCAAAATGCAAAGAAAACACGAATGGGTATTTCGAATCTAACACTCGCATTTATTCAAACGAGTTTCGTCAAAATAGTTTCTCGGCCGTTACAAGATTCCCAGAAATCTCTGTCTGCCTCATTCAAGTGTGAAAATCGCTCATACCGCACACTTAGAGCAGAACAACCCTGCATACGGACGGCACCAAGAGACATGCCATTTTCCAGTCGCCAGCGCCCTCGACAGCGACGACGGGCCAGCTGAAGCACCATGTAAGGCCAGCCAGTGAAGGTAGCACCAAGCACAGGGTACTGAGCTGCCGCTAGTGGTCGCACCGGCCCGTACGGGCCACCGCTCTGTGGAGCTACCCACGCAGCAATTCGGGAGGGCCAGCAGCCGAAGCAGCTAAGGAACACAGGGAGCAGAGGGACCCGACATTGGGTAGTATGCCTTGAGGTGGGAGCAGGCATCGCATCAGGAAGCGACCTCAGCATTCTTCCGCTCCATCTTCCGGCTACTCCTGGACATGGTAATGTGCTGTGCCTGCCAATAGCGAGAAAATCAAGCTAGCGCAACGCGTTTGTGGGCTTATCAGGTCAGCTTAGTTTCTAGGACATTAAGTGGTGAATATTGGCGTGAACTGGCATGGGGTGGTGTTATTTGGTTTTCTCTAACTTGGTATCTTCGGACTATTCTTATGTAGAAGTTTGAATTCAAGTGGAATTGTGTCTTAGAGAGTATGAGTGTTGGCTCGGTGTGCAATTGGAGGACAAAGCGCCTGAGGGGCCCAAGGCCAGCAAGATGGTGTGGCTATTGTCTGTGCGGGTGTTTGAAAACACCGGCCTCGACGGTGGGGTTCGCTCAACGCCTCGGCACATGGGATCCGCCGGTACGGAAGGCTTGGGGAGAAGATTTTGGCAGCGGTGTTCGGCGTTCGCCTTTCCTGCCTAAACCGACCATCGTCTACCGGCACCGCCGGAGTCGAACGACTATTCGGCTCAAGCAACCCAGTACCCATCGACGATATAGAAGACGGCAGCTCTGGGTGGTTTGGGGAATACCCCGTTGGGCGGTTGTCTTCGGTTGCCGCTCTGTCTTGCCCGCCTTCCAAGCCGGCAATATGGACACTAATGTCGTGTGTGCATGTTCATGTGACTCAGACCCACCCTCCAACTGCGAGGCTGCATTGGTTAGATATCGTTATTTTTAGTGACAGAGGTAAATTAATTTCAATTATATTAAAGTGGTTGCCGAATTCACCCGGTCCGTGCACATTCTGCGCTGGACCTGCGATGAACTTAGCGATAATCTTCAACTTGTTGTAGCGTTTTGTTACATGTATCTATTAGGACGCCTTCGGCATTTTTTTCATGAATATTTTTGAACTTCATATATATTTTTACCCGCTGTCTCGCTTTATTAAGTTCCTCAAGCATTTTGGAATTTTCTGCACACTGGCTTAGCAAGGCTGTGTCAGGGGCAAGCGTTAATGGGCTCCCGTATTCTCCTTTGATCCCTATTTCCCCGTAAATCTTACTGATTACCTTCTCCAGACAAGTTGGGGACAGTTTTGGCCAGACGGTATGCCCCTGTCGTAATTTTTGCTCAGGTAATTGCAAAGCAAAGCTTTAAACGACAGCCACAACAATTGCCCATGCGACGTTACTTGAATTCCCGCACGTCACCCCACAAAGAGTGAAACATGAAATTCTGCCAGCCGTTACCTGGAATTGGTTAGGGCGCCCTCCCCAACGCAGAAGCGTCTTCCACGGCCGGGATAGAGCCGCAGATGCCGCCGCTGTAACCCGGCCATACGTCGGCAGAAAGAAAACCGGGCGGAGCGTCTTTCGAAGGGTAAGACCGTGGAACATAGCCGTCCAGATGTGCTAGCTCAGGGCTACACAACCACGCGACACAAACGCAGCCACCGAAAAAATTCGGCGTGTCAACTTAGTGATTTCCATTCATGCCGAATAAAATTCGTCATTTTAGTCAGTATTACAGTTTCGAGAAAGCTGAGGGAACTTTCATAATCGCTATTTATCCGACCCAGTTTCTTTTTTCACCTTTTGTAATACCTCTTAAATCACAAGCAAATAGATATTAACCAATTTAGAAAATGGAGTCCCATTCGTGGCAAGCAGTGCGCAAAAGCTAGCGTTTCTCTAGCGGCCAGTTGTGTGTATGTGGTATTTATATTTTTTCCGCCCTGAAAACCGATCCTTAACGTATATTTGCTGTACGACCACTTAATTCTATCGGGTCCGGGTTACCCAGCCAGTGCTGTCAAACAAATTACTCAAGCCGTGCGCAGGAACCGTGCAATGTTCGCGAGGTCGCACCAAAACAGGCCCAAAACAACTGTCTCTTAACCAGACAACAAAGCTGTAACGACCACGCGCCCGCCAGCGATCAGGCACCTACGCACGGGGAAGGCTGGGTAAATTCGCCGTGCCATCCACAGTGCGCTCCGTGAGTGTAACCCTGCGCCACCCCCCTTTTGCCGCGGACGCCGCTGTGAGGGGTTAGTGTCCCGTACGCCGCGAAAGAAGAGCTGGCCGGCAGAGGTATAAAGCTTGGCTTTGAAAGTGATGGTAATAAAATCAGTTTACTAAACAAAATTTTGTCCTGACTTCTTTTGCTCATTTTTACAGAAAATGATACCCTCGACTCCGCTTCCAAGAGTAAGTATTTTGCTTTTCATCACTACAAGCACCAAAAAACACAATTAGATAAAACAGCCTTATTTCGCCCATTATGCCCGCGTATTATTTAGAAGTTTTTGACGACCAAGTGTTACTGCACAAACTAGGTCTGTACATGATCAGGGTTTTCAAAACAACAAAACACGTCAGCATTCCCTTGCTACCGAAAGGTTTACGTTTTTGTTACCCTCCATATATTTTATGTTTGAGGTACCAATTTTTTGAAAATAACCACTGCATAACTGTTATTCAGCTTCCAGATACCATGACGCTGGGTTATGCCACATCCCACACCTACGCATTTGCTCTAAATTTACTGCTTGCCGTATCAAAAAAAGGCAAACAAAATTCATGACCATTGTGATTCGCGTTTCTAATAAAAAATGATCTTTGAAAAATAAAAAACAAGAGAATGTTAGTCGTTGCCACTACACGCTGGCTAAAACCAAAAAAAATTATAAGCAAGAAATAAAAACAGCGTTGTTGTCCGCATAGCTCCCCAGAATGTTGAAAGCATTAAATCCCAAAAATGAGTTATACATCCTTAACCTTCAGAAGAATTTGGATGTTTACTTTGTACGCAGAGAACAATTAAAGATCACAGGTTTTCACCAAAGGAATCATCGTTTCTTGAACCGAATGACAACTCCAGGATGTCCTTGAGAAGTTGCATCACGAATGGCTTTTAAAACAAACGTGTAATGCCATTCTACTCTGTGGGTTGCCTTACCTAACCTTAACCTGAATTCTGCCACAGTTACTACGAAATTTATGACCCCACACCGAAATGACTATGACATATCTGTGATCACCGACTGTAAACCTTACGATGTGTTTTCACACGAGCGCAAGCAGGGGAGCATATTTTTAGCTGCGCAGCCGGTATGCACCCTTGCTTCCTCCTTTATATCTCCCTTGTCACACTCCAAACCAATACTCCGTCTACACTTCCCGGCCTTCTTGGTCACTCCCTTCCTCTCCTGTGAAACTACCACTATATAAGGTGTGCCAGCCAGGCCAGGCTTTGCCCTGATGAACGCAAGTGTTTTTGCTGAAACATTGACAACGAGGTCGGTACCTTCGAAGTTTCGTTCGCACATGTATGTATGTATGTATGTATGTATGTATGTATGTATGTATGTATGTATGTATGTATGTATGTATGTATGTATGTATGTATGTGTGTATGTATGTATGTATGTATGTATGTATGTATGTATGTACGTATGTATGTATTTATGTGTATGCATGCATGCATGTATGTATGCATGCATGTTTGTATGTATGTAAGTATGTATGTGTATATGTGTGTATGCATGCATGCATGTATGTATGTATTATGTATGTATGTATGCATGTTTGCATGTATGTACGCATGAATATGCATATATATATATATATATATATATATATATATATATATATATATATATATGTGTGTGGTGTGTGTGTGTGTGTGTGTGTGTGTGTGTGTGTGTGTGTGTGTGTGTGTACAAATATACAGTTATCACGAAACGGTAATGTCGTGGAAAGGTCTAAATACGACTAAACAGTCGCCGCGATAAACCTACAAAGATTTACTTTACGTACGGTCCTAACCCGTAGGTATTGTGTTCAGAATTTAGTGCTAATTTCAAGTTGCTCTCATGTCGCTATATCAATAATAAATACTATGAATGCAGTATACTGTTTAGTTTCCAACCTTTAATTTTTGCCCTGCTTACCTATACAACTTAATCACGCTTGACCACATTACTCATCGTTCTCTTATCAAAATTTATTGTTCCCGGGATGGTTTTGGGGACGTGACCATTCACGCGCAAAAAAATCTGGCAGTGGTGGGCGCACACGCTGAGTGACTTTGGTCACACGTACAAGTGCTACCAGAAAAAACGAAAAACTAATTTACAGAAAGATGAAATACCTTCTTTCAATTACTGTTCCAGCCCGTCAGAGTTCTTGCAAGAAATATTCCCTAGGTTTCGTAGGGTCATCAGATAAAATATGTATTTCACTTCTTCTATACTCTTTAATTTTTCCCTTTACCCGCCTACCCTGGAAATGTGTTTTTTTTGCAAGATTTTAGAACGAAGTTCGTTGAGTACTACTAATAAAAATCATGTTTTCTCTCATAATTTGTAGAACAAACTCTCTATAGTAATTCGTAGTGTGATATAACTTGTCCTAACAACATTGTGTCTCACTGTACATATTATTGTTCTTACTGTTTTCCCTAATTTCGACAGGGAGCGATATCCTCGAGAGAGCTTCAGTATGTGGAGGTATGTATTTTGCTTCATAAACAAATGAAAGGCTAAAATGGGTGGGAAAACGCATAAGGTAGCCTTACTTCTGTTTTTTTTTTGCGGCATGCCTCGTATTTCGCCTGTGATGTTACCATAGAATACAAAACAACAACAAAAAACGTCAGCACTGGGTTGTCGGTCAAATTTCTAACTCGGCCTCTTTAATATTTATTGTAGAACATTCGATTTTATGAAAAAAGAATACGAGTTCAGGAGCGTCTATGAGCTCCCTAAGACAAGGGCTCTGATGGATGTTGCCACCGATATACCCCTAAAGATTCACAGCAAATTGCATGTTTTATCGGGTAAAAGGCGACGAAATTATTTAACTTCATTTATTCAACCTTAAGGGTCCATAGGCATTACACAAGTGCGAGGGTGCCAACATCGAAGTTGAAAGTTTGATAACAAAGTAACAATATGACGCTGCACAGTGATTACAATATTACAGAAATAACAAAACCGAACAAAAATAACACACATAAGACAACATAAAAATACATGATAGGCGATGACTAAGTTGTCGGACTACAGTGAAAAGACAATAATACACGCAAAAGTAACGGCGGTGTTACAACGTATTATTTGGATTTTGCAAACGGGTTAGTTTTCGCGAATTCTTTGGCGGCCCCCGCAAGGAATAACGTTATCTGTGAGGGCATTCCAGAGGGTTACGGCATGGTGGGAAAAATGAGCTGCTCATGCCCCTCGTCCGGCATTTTATGGCCCTCAAGGGGTGCACATGGGACAGGCGAGAGGATGTTCTTAATGGGAGTTTTAGGAGACGGTGTCCCGATCTGCAGAAATAAAAGAAAGTGTAAAAGAGGCAGAGTCGAGGAGTTACGAGAACTTACGAGCGATGTGAGTGACAGTTTCTTTTAGCCCGGTTACGCTCAAGACACGCGTCCGCTTCGCGATGAAACGCGACGTTGTGCTTCGACGGGTGGACTGTGGTTACCCTCCTCGGGAATTCCTTTCTCTGGCTGCGTACGACTCAACCTCGCCTCTTGCATGTACAGTGAGCGTGGCTAAAAGCCTGCTCGGCTTGCGTGCCAGAGTTATGTGACTTGCTGTTCGCCTCCAAAAACCGCGAGAGTTGACTGTGGAATTCACAATGGCGAGGAGGCAACCGGCCGCAGCCTCCGAATAGCGGTTCGTACTTGCAGCGCATGTTGTGACGTTGCGTTCATGCGCAACACATTTCTGGATTGTTTTGAAGTTGAATAAAATCCATGAGGCAAACCGGGGCATTTGGTTCAGGGTGTTGTGTGCGACTGCTCAAAATACATGCTACGACGCTTCCAAGTATCCTTTTTGGAGTGTAGTGCGGTAAGACAGTACTCATATCATGTTATCGACTTTTGCTTTCAGTACTAACGGCAGAGCGTTTCTTTACGCTTTTTTGGATAGTCGTCAAATGTCCGAGAACTTCAGCAGTCCACTACCAGATCAACCGGCGAGTTGTTTCGCAATGAATTCAAGAGATGTCGCCTCAAACGTTAGCGTGTCGCTACACAAAACTGATCAGGGGATCTACTGAAACTCCCGTCGCGGTTTTAACGTAGCGTAACGCAAAAAGTTAGCGTTTAGCGTTCGCAAAGGCAACAAACGCTGTGCTAAAACTCCCTATTTATTAAAATGTGAGGCTCTTATAAATGTTCAGAAACCTTAAGTATTGCCGGTATGCGCTGGGGTAAAATCATAAAGCCACACATCCATGGGGTAAAGCCATATCCCACAAAAACGTTAAAACCGTGAAACATTACTCGCATAAATGAGTTCTACACTTTGCATACTTGTCTTGAACACGTGCCCCAACATTGTACGAACAGAAGAAGCAACGAATTTAGCGTTGCACAACATAAATTACAACTTTATTACTAATTCAACGAAAACACAAATCGCCGGTTGCCTTGAGAATTTGCAACAGTGTCGGCAGTTTGGACAGGATGTTGAGACCGGCTTTCACAGACTCTCTGAAAAATAGGTCAGGAAGGTATATCCACATATGGGAATGTTATTAGGCACCAGAGTGAACCCCACCGTACCGTTGGTCTTCTCGCCGTGTAGGATGAAGGATGCCTTAAGGTTGTTGGCTCACAGCACGTGCGGCACGCATCGCCGAGTTGGAAAAATGCAGTAAGAACATTTTATATTATTGTATTCCCAAGAAACTTACACACAGTTCTGAATGTACAGGAGGAGGATATGGAAGTTTTCACTGCGCGCTGAAAATGCAGCTTTAATATTATTGAGAAAAAAATACCTAAAACAAATGTTAGCACTGGGAGCCAGCGTTCGCGAACTTGTAGCCAAAGCGACTATTAGCAAATAAAGCCCGCTCCCTCCTGAACAGCGCTGTTTAAAATTAAGCTGCAGGGTGAATATCCGCAAAACTGGAGTCACCTGAAATGTAGCATCAAGAAACGCATTGTAGGTCGCGCGCTCGGGTCAGCAAACTGCGAAGCGTTTTCTGCAGATACTTTTAAGACTCCAGCCTTCCAAGGTAAGTTTTAATCTTGATTACGGCATTAATGAACAGACTACAAGTGCTTAAGTTGGCATTCACAGATGACACTGGCAAGTGCCGAACTGAGTGATCAACCGCAAATATTTGTTCTCTCTTGCAAGATATCATGCTCACTTTGACGCAGAGTATGTTTTATTGCTTCACAAGAGTCCATATTTTAGTTTAATTTGATACTGTTTCTCCACTTCTTCCGTTTTTCGTTCAGTTTGCTTCGTTCTTTGCGAAAGATTTTGTGTCGTAGCTAATAGGCTGCAGCACTTACAGATCGGTGGAGTTTATTCAGCTATTGCTGAGGAGCCACCTAAAATAACGTGTAGAGACTGGTCAATTAGTTAACAAGTAAGGTGGTTGGTAATGCTATTACCAGAGTACTAACCAAGCAAAAGATATTGCAATACACAGATGTCCGAAACTAAGAATTACGTATATTTATTGCCGGATACGTCACATGATGACAATGAATAGACATGCTGCAAAAGTTGCTACAGCATTACGCTCGTAAAGCGGGTCGACGCCAATACCAGTCCCTTATCTGTTTGTGTCATTTGTACACAAAGACTTTTGTAGAGGTCAGTTATGCAGCCGTTTTGAAAGTTGGGTAGCGACTATGCTCTTTGCACACATCTTCTGAGGACACTTGTGCAAGGCAATGAATAGCGCCATAAAACAATGGAAAGCAAAATTACTTCTTTCATAATAGGCAACGTTAATAAGCCCCATAAAATACTCTCTGAAACGCCTTGTGGGGTGCGTACTTAAGCCGCAGCTCACCTGCCAATCCTATCCATTAAAGTTGCTAAGTAGGTCAAGGGAAACACCAAATTTATGATTTGCTTGAAAAATGTTTCGTGGACCTAAATTGGTACGGTAAGAGATTAACGGCATGCTCTGCTTTTTTGGACAGGGCAGATGAATTCCCGTGGTGAACGGACGCCGTCGGAGCATTGCACGCTGTATTTCGCTTTCCGTCGTTCAACCGAGAGATTGATTGTTTGTGGGCACAGTGGAAAAAAAATTAGGTGGAAATTTTAGCATACCTGAAGTATACCTTCAGCAACCTTCTAAGAATGCAACCTTCTAAGGTTGCATTCCGAGTAGAGAATAAACTGATGCAAATTATTTTCTTTACTTGTAACTAGTCGTGATAGAACTAGTTGCCAGGGTAGAGGAGGGTAAGCGGCTAACAATGCATGAACTACGTCCGTTGAAGCTACCCTTTCTCGTCTTCAGTATTTTTCGTAGAAGCCTGTTGTGTGGTAGTCGTGGGGGTGGAACCCCTCATATAACAGGTCGCGAATAATTTACGTGATTAGCATCAAATAGGCTGCATAGTTTGTGCAACCGAAATTGCCAGCTCCGTTCCATTGGGCGCGTTCAAATGATAATTTTGCGGACGTGCGTCCGCCCATCTGATTTTATTAGCCTCCGGTTTTGAAACGTCTCTTTCAGGTACGCTGGAACTACGTTCTCGTGCAGTGCCGTTTCCCAGTTTACGCTCCAGTTTTCCACTCCAAAAAACTAAAATTTTCGAGTTCACACGTCTGTGGGATATGGGTCTGTCAGCATAATGCCAGCTGAACGCGTTTGTCTTTTTTCGCCTTGCATTGTCGAACAGCTCTGCAAACTTGTAGACGGAGGAGTGCTTTGCTTTCAACTGGCGCTCATGTTTCTCCTAGGTGTCGCGCCACTGTTAGGTTATGCTCCCGTGTGATGAGACAGTTGACGGCGATGGCACATGTCGCGGCTTCATCTGCCCGCACCTTCATCTACGGTATGCTCGAGGGGGCGACCACCCCACGCGAGGTGCTATTGCCGAGCGTATCCTCACACTGTGGAAACAATCGTGAAGGGTTTAGCTTTATAGTATAGAGCGCCGATGCAAGAAGCCCGGTTTTTCGCTTAATCTCGGGCGTTGGAACGTCTCGTAAAATATGATGCTTGAACACGACGACAACGCCGCCCTTCTTGGTCCATCTTTCTCAGCTTCCTCAGCATTGCTGTACGTAAGCGCTGTAGGTTTCTACGGTACAAGCAGCAAACTAACACTGAACCTACACTGACATCAGTGCAAGGTATCACGCCTCCGAAAAGCGCGAAGGCGAATTTTTGTTGGGTGGAACAACCACGACAGCTAGGGGAACAGGACTCCTGCACTGGAGTTTTGGCGGCATGCAGCGCCCCCTCGTGCCCGACGTGCCTGGGTAGTACAAAAGCAGACAACCCTCGCCGCCCTCCATGTGTTTTCAATTACAAGCCAGAGCGAAATTTAATTGTACTTGATTTAATCGTGTTCTGCTGAATTTAAATGACTGCATACTGAATAAAATAGTCCTCAAAGTAGTTTTAGAGGATAACAAATAACATCCGCTGCAAGAAACCCCTTCGTCCGCTTTCTATTGAGCGAGCTGTCGAGATTGCCCGACGTGGGTTAATATCACCAGGTCAGGTGGTCTAACTTCCTGACGATAACTGTTGTTCTTCCTTCAATTGCCTACGGTCGACAAAGGTAAGTTCGCAAGTAACATAAACCCAGAACGTTGCCATCCTATAGCCAGAGCTAACTGCAAGAGGTTGCTTTAGCGGAAGCATGCCAGCGGACACGGGAAACGCGACCGACTCAGCTGAGACTACTGGCCTGGCACCGCTTTGAAAACGCGTAGCCTGGTGGAGAGTGCCCGGGTGGCTAGCGCAGGCCAAGGCATATCAGAATAGAGTGAACCTCCCACCAGACGTGTGTCAAGACATCCCACCTAAGGCTCGCGTAATTAAGTTTACTCTTCCTGCCACTCCTCGTTATATTTTCGCACACTAAACGATTCTTCCTTAACATTTTACGCGGCACGATTTACAAACGGCAGGGCACGTGTATACGACCGAGTAGGTGATGCAAGCGCTTCAATTAAGCAAATTAGGCGCAATTAAAGGGCGCGAAACAAGCCCCAAATTGCGTGTCCACTGCGTGCAGAGATGTGTACTTCAATATTTACATAACACCGCCGCATACATGGTGCGTGCTGCAAATATTTACAAATATCTACGTACGGACCTCCGGGGCTGTGCTATACGGTCCCCAGCACGTCGTCAGAACTTACAGTCTTCCCCTCGTCACTAACCATCTGAACTCAGTCACAACAGTTTTTACCTCAAATGGGGCTAGACGGGGAGACAAGAACCGAGAATTCATCGCTTCGAGTTGCATTGTCAAGTTCTTCGCACTTAGAAAGATTATTGTCAAATATTTTCGGCAATTCACTGATTTTTTTTTTGTTCCCTTCGAAGCCGACGACCCCCTCCCGCCCGTTTTGCCGTCCCGCTATCTACGTGTTGGCTGAAAGGGCTGGTGAGGAGCTTTTCAAAAAATTTTGTTTGGGGCATTACATTATAGGCTTCCTGACGCTGAATTCGAGAAACATTTTTATTTTATGTGCAAATACACCAAAAAAATCTTTTTTCGTCAAACCAAACGACCCCTGCCCGTGGGCGCGGTGAGAGCCCTGGCTGCCGTTCGCGATTGGCTGGCGGCAGATGACGTCATATTCGGAAGTGCCGGCGCTGCGGGGACCGCTCGACCTGAAGATCTCATTCTGTTCCCGTTCAGATACGGGCTAGAAGGTCATCTGGCGAATGGGTGGCTCACACAATCTTTCCTTAGAATAGGAGAGCCTGAGGGAAGTATAAACGCAAAAGGTTCCCTCGCGGCGAGCCTTAAGCCCCAACCACATGGAGCGATTTTGCAAGCGACTTTGGGAGCGACGCGACTAGCGACGAACTACTTTTCGCCGCGGACCAAGTCGCTCATCGAATCGCACGGTTCTGGGCCGCCAGAAACAGTCGCTCGCCTCCCGGAAGTGGCCTCAGCGACTAGCCAATAGGAGAGCCCCTACGTAAGCACGCAATCTCCGGTTTTGAAAGAAAACGGGGGGAAGATTTTGCAAATCCACGCAGACGACGTTTGCGGTGCAGCGGCAAAAAACGCTTTGCGTGGCAAAGCTTGTGTACACGCTGAAGCAGAAGCAAGAAGGCTCCCGCTCACACTGGGTGACACCCGTGTGGGAAAAACGACGTCAAGAAAGCGAATTCTTTAGGGCGTTCACGTTGGAGCCGAGAAACGAGGCGCAGATGGAAAAGCGTGCGGTATCGCTAACCCAAACCAGTTTTACAGATGCAATGAAATGCAAAAAGCAAGGTAGAAAGGCGTAATACTTTTTAGTCATGCTTTTTATGACAAATGAACAAAAAAAATGTTTGCAAACATCCAGCGTACCAAGCGCGTTACTATGCGCAGTGCGGAAACATTGAAATCGCCATCCTCAGTCGCATGCTCAGTCGCTCGAGCCGTCGCTGTCATGTGGTTGCCTCGGCCAGCGACTTCGGTTCGGCGACTGCGGATCCTAGTCGCGTCGCTCGTCGCGTCGCTGGAAAAATCGCTCCATGTGGTTAGCGATTTAGAAAGGGGTTCTCTTCCGACGACTCATGGCCGACTTGTTTCTCGGGTGGAGGGAAGCACTACCAGCGCTAGTCCCAATTCCTACCAACATTTTTCAACCAACCATCATCCCCATCCTCGAATGTGAAACTTTGTGTTTACATTTGGACAGGCGGCAACAAATTATGTGCATCGGCCTGCGATGCACACAGGCAGCGCAGCCGCCCCCGGTCGCCGCGTCGCGCAGAGGTGCTGGTGCCGGGTCCCTGCTCGGCCGGTCAGTGGAACGTGGCATTGCTGCACATACGCATGTTTTAGAATAGGGGAGCCGAACGTTGATCGCCCTCCAAAAGGTAGAGGAACCCAAGCGCAGCACGCTGGTCTCCAACGAGCTTTGGAACGCCTTCCCCAACAGCTCTAGACGGCTCAAGTTGCACGGATCGCAGCTGAAGTGGGGACTCTAGGCTTAGCACCAAGGGCTTAGCACCACACTAGGCTTACCACCACCCTATCATCCCCTTTCTCGCATGTGCAGCCTTATTCCTACGTTAATAGTCATTCTAGAGAACGGTGCTGTGCTCATTTTTTCGCGCAGGTAACGCCATCCATCGGCCTTTCGCCGCATCTCGTGCTCGGGCAGGTTCGTATGCTGCCGTCGACGAACCTCCGGGACCGGTCGGCGCTCCGCATCGCGATAGAAATTCTATCACCTCTTTCGAAATCACCTTGAATGACAATCCTTAGCAGGATTTTTCACCACACTATCATCCTCTCGCACGTTTACCTTGATTTTCGCAACGGCCTTGATTCTGGACGCCAGCGAAGAGCGGTCGCTGCCGCGGCATTTGTTGTGCCAGCCGTTTCGTGCGCCGTATGGGCATGCACGACCGGCGAGTGTGCGGGGCACTTCCGCGCGCAGAAAACGCTTCATGCTTTCAGCTTGCTTGATCTCTTCTTTAAATCTATCTATTCATCTAAGCTGTCGTCATAGCCAACAACGTTGATCGGGAAAACGATCAAGAAGTTCGGGAAGCCCAGAGCGCTGTCGTCTCACAAATTTTCTAAATCCCTTATAATAATGGATGAGGAACTTGGGGTACCTCCGTATTTGTTTGAGCCCTTCCTGGCCTGGGAGCGGCCCGCGACTGTCATGAACTCCCCTTGATAGGGGCGGTCCAAGGCCCAGTTCCTCAGGTCCAGGCCCAGTTCAGGTCCAGTTCCTTCGGACCTGAATAAAGTTCTTTGTCTGCCGGTCTATCGCTTCGCGTATGAAGCACAGAGCACCCGACGACACGGCCGGCCCCGCGACTACTCGGGAAGGCAATGTAGTAGCCACGGGCGCTCGGGTAGGAAATCTCTGGTATCTAGGAGTCACTTGAGGGAGTCCCGCAGTAGCATTACGGTTAAAATTCGGCGCGGAAGCAACTCAAGACAATGATGATTAATAAAGTGCAGATTACACGGCTGCTTAATTTGGAACTTCGCCCAGAAAACCGGTACAGAGCGACGCGGCGGCGAACGTCGCTGGCCGTATTCCAAATATGACGCTACTTCCGGTCGCTGCCGGTGAGTTTCTCGCTTTTCCGGCGATGCGGCAGGGAGCAGTAGGCGGGGCGTAGAGTCAACTTTAACGACGAATACCGCTGTCCCCAAGCTAAAAATGACGAAAAAAACTTCACAGGCATAAACTGACTAATGTAATTATTGTAAAAATTAGAGTTTTGCACGGTTTTAAAAGCGCTTCCCTAGCCCTTTATTAAAACTCGGGCCTGCACCTCAAAACGTTACCGACCCCTATTCTAACGTATTCATCGCGAGCTGTGAATGTACGATGCAAGAGAGTAATTTTAAAAAGTGAGAGCAAAGAGGAAGCAGAACGGTCACACAGTTCGCCAACCACTTTGTTTTACAGCCACTACGTTCGGAATCGCAAAACGTATTTCATGCAAGAAATCCAAGGTTTGACGAAATCTCGTCTGGTCGGGCAAAAGGTTCATAGTTAAAAAAAACTTGCGGTCACTGACCAAAGGCCTAATTAAGCGTAAACAAGAGCCGTTTCGGTTTCCGTACCGAAGCCTTGTTCACGGCGCCTTTTTCGGCGTCCGGCGCAGGGCCCGGGTTAAAGTTCAAACCGAGCTCAAGCACAGCGAGTTCTACCGGAGTTGGACTGTACGAAGTACGGTTGTGAACTGTCGAAGGGGGTCGCTCGAGACGTAACCACTCACTCGCGAGGTAGCAGTCTCATTAACTTGTTTTGATGCGACAATCCTTGCTGGCGGGACTGGAGGCTCACCTTGTAGTTAGCATGTAACTGAATTCTGGGGAAGTCGTCCGGAAACTGATGCTCGGGGCGGCACCGAGCGAAGAAGACTTCATTTTGCTGGTGTCTGACGGAGTCCATGCAATCCATGATCCTAGCTTGAATCAGTTGCCGTTCCGTTCTTGAAGCAACGCGGTGACAAAAACCCGTATTCGCGGGATGCAGAAGAAGGAGGGATCTCGGGACGAGGTTCCTTGCTTTGCAGACGAGGTTAAAATTCAAATGGGCTTTGAACGCCGAGAGACGCATGGACAGCGAAACGAATCGGCGCACTTCGGGGATGAATGGTTGGCCATACGACCTTCGTAATCTAATGAAATATAAGGTTGGACGAAATATTGTCTGGTCGGGTAAAATGTTCATAGCTAAAAAACTTGCGGTCACCGACGAAAGTGTATTTAAAGCGTAAAAAAAGAGATGTTTCGGCATTTCTAGTATCTGACTCACGCTGCATGTTGTCACTGAGTAACGCAATAAAAAGGTAAACTATTCGCTCTACCACGCATTCGTAGCGGTGGCGCAAAGCAGCAGTGTGTAAATGCGTACATAAGTGAGCAGGTGCGCAAAAGCGCGGCAAACCGCAGAAGACGAGCCTGCGGTCCGTCGGAGTCGCTGGAATGGAAAGCCGGACGCAACCAGGAAATGAAGAACCCATTCCCACCAGAGATCTACGGGAAGCTTGCCAAAACAGACTGAAGCACCTAACACCTGATAATACATTCACGCACCGGGATTCGGCCACACTATAGCAAATTAAGAAAAACACGGTATCTACTGCACACCTCACACACCGATTCCAACGATTCCCGTGTACCCCCAAGTGTCCTAACAAGTGTCCATACCCAATCCTACCCCACTTCATGGGAAATAAGGGTGGCTGACTCCAGCGCGAAAGTGCAAAGAACACTCACTGAACGCGCAGAGAGGGCCCTGTCGGCTATCCCAGTAGCTCCGGACTAGGGGATCCTTGCGGAAATAAAGTTATTTTATTCTTGTTTTACGCATGATCATGACTGATTGCGTTGCTATTTCCTTTGGTCGGCTGTTAAAAAGTCGTTCTCAATCACTGTCAGTGTATTAGCTTAAACGAGAAGCTCTCACTTCAAACTCAATTTCATACGATCATCGATCGATGAACCTTCGAGTGGTAGCCGTCGCACCACTTTCGTTGGTGCTGTAAACGTATTTAGCACTGCAAAGCATTTTCCCCTAACGCCAGGTTGATCGCCGGAAAATCTCGGCGGATGCGTCAGGGATGGGCTGGAGATCATGTCGCAAAACAGGGAGCATCGAGCCCATTTTGCTTCTGTCAACGAGCGGTTCTATGGGAACCCAGCAGCTTTGTACAACCCGGAACTACTACCCAGAGGTCGGTTGTGCAACGTCATTATGGCAGCGCAGGATCCCTCCAATGCTGCAACATCAGCCAAATACCTGCAGCAACTAGGTGAACTTGGGCCATCGTCTGCGAGAGATGCCCCCTCCCTTTAGCTCCCCTAAAAAAAAAGAAAACACATGCATATGAAAATAAGCGAACCCTATGAGTTTCGCCCGGGCTTTTAACTGAAATACACAAAACCACGCATGGCGCCACTGTCCTGTTCGTTTCCAACGACGGGGCCTTCCGTTTTGGCCTCTCGCATCGTCGCAGACTTTTCTCCTCGGGATTTTTGCTTGTCGGTGTGTCCGCGTTGGTGGCGATGGAGACGGTTATATAATTTTTTCAGATGGCGGAAGAGTGGCGGAGCGTCTTTTTTCACCTGATTTTAACGATGGCGGTCTTTCTTGGTACACGTAAGACGGAAAAGTCTGGACTGTCTGTCTTTAATAAAGAGCAGTTTTTACGACAACCCAGTAACAGGACGCGCTCTAGAGAGGAACCAGACGGGTCACCGCCAAGCAGCCTGATGTACATATTGTGGACTCTCTACAACTGGACAACTCTGTCTGTCACGCGATTCAGCCGCTCGATCAAAAGTTAAAGGAATTCTCCAATGAGATGTTCACACAAGCAAAACACGTTCTAGCTACTGAATCTGCTACCATACTCCACACCTGCGAACATAATTTAGTAAATATAAAACATTTATAAAATATATTATAATATTGTTACACAAAATGTCAGGAATGCTTCACTGTACGGGCCAATCCTCCACGCCAGCTGCACGGCCAATGAAGAAGGGAACAAAGCGCTTCGTTCCCTTCTTCATCGGCCGTTACGGGGATAAGACTGTTACGGGGATAAGCAGGCGAGTAAGAGGCGAAGTGGGGTTTATTCACAGTAATGGCGGTGGTTCACCGGAGAGCGTGCAGCAAACAACGATTCCGCCCAAAAGAAGCGCTTCGTTCCCTTCTTCATCGGCCGTGCAGCTGGCGTGGAAGATTGGCCCGTACAGTGAAGCAGTCCTGACATTTTGTGTAACCGTATATAAAATATATAAAACCTGAAGAAGAAAGTGTATGACAGCTGCATCTTACTGGTACTCACCTACAGGGCAGAAAATTGGGGGTTCACTAAGAGGGTTCAACTTAAATTGAGAACGATTCAGAAGGCAATGGAGCGGAAAATTATAGGTGTAACATTAATAGGCAAGAAGAGAGCGGAGTGGGTCAGGGAACAAACGCGTGTTAAGTACACACTAGTAGAAATTTAGAAGAATAAATGGACGTGGTCACGGCATGTAATTCTTTTTTCAAATCTGTTGGGCAATTGGGTGTATTATGATTAAAAAAATAGAGTGCGACTTGAACAATGATGGCAAAGAAGGACGGCTGGACAAGCGCTCACTCGCAACTAACATTTATTGAGGCATCGTCTCATATTTATACATGAATCATCAGGAGCATGCGCACGCACACTTCCATACACTACATGGAACGCATCAACCAGAGAACATGATCAAATTGACGTATTCAAAAATTCAAACTCGCTGGCACGCAAAAAATAGCCCCATCTTCCCGAAGGGAACGCTGAGTAGATGCGGAGCATTTCGGGGTTCCGCCCCCGTTGTGTTCGTAGTCGAATTCGGGGGAAATGTAGGTGAACCCCGCGATGCCCCGCATCTACTCAGCGTTCCCTTCGGGAAGATGGGGCTGATTATTCTTTATTAATTGCGTAGACGAAGGTGAAACGGTTAACAAAGGTCTTTATTGAACTGACGGGACTGTTGCTTCCATCACACTTCATCGGAAGAACGGAGTGAAGTGGAGTCAACCGCAGCAAGCGGTCAACTGAACGCGCGCAGCGCGCTACCCGATTTACATTCAAGGTTGAAGGAGAGGAGACGAGAGGAGGAGAGATGCGCAAGCGCCGAGCATGCGCCGCGAAAGCAGAAGCGAGAACGCGGGAGAACCGAAAGCGAAGTGCATGCAGCTGGTACGAGAGAAGAAGTGGCGGGAGTATCGCGCAGCTGTGGGAGAGATGGAAGGAGGAGAGTTGCGCATGCGCAGTGTGAGTGCGGACGGCGTCGCGGGACATGCCCAGACTACAAGATGCTCCCCATCTAAAACACAGAAATATGACTGACGCACTTCTTAATATAAAACGCTTCCAAGAGCTCCCTCGGCAATGTATTATCACTCCTGCCGAGAATTATAATCTGCTCAAAGGTCTGCATTTTTCCAAAGGACTTGACAGGCCTGCAATCTTGGCCGCCTGTGTGCGCATATTTCTGGCAAGCCCAAACCAAAACCAAACAAATGCGAAAGAAGCATGCCAAGCGCTTTGTGCCCTGTGACGTCGGGGTAGTCTACGAGATACTGCTTTCATGCGGGGATGCCTACATCGGCCAGACAGGCAGATGTGTGAATGACCGTGCACGCGAGCGTAGTTCTTCTCTTAACAATGATACGC
This sequence comes from Haemaphysalis longicornis, assembly GCA_013339765.2. Taxonomy (NCBI): domain Eukaryota; kingdom Metazoa; phylum Arthropoda; class Arachnida; order Ixodida; family Ixodidae; genus Haemaphysalis; species Haemaphysalis longicornis. The sequence goes on along the minus strand of CM023448.1, from coordinate 12,445,929 downwards.
GCGCGCATTTACCCGCGCATTGCCAAGATTGCAGGCCTGTCAGTCCTTTGGAAAAGTGCAGACTTTTCTTTGAGCAGATTAGAATTCTCGGAAGGAGTGATAATACATTGGCGAGGGAGCTCTTGGAAGCGTTTTATATTAAGAAGAAAAGGGACAAGTGCGTCAGTCATACTTCTGTGTTTTTGCGTGCCAGCGAGTTTGAATTTTTGAAGACGTCACTTTGATCATGTTCTCCGGTTGATGCGTTCCATATGTAGTGTACCGAAGTGCGCGTGCGCATGCTCCTGATGATTCATGTATAAATATGAGACGATGCCTCAATAAATGTTAGTTGCAAGTGAGCGCTTGTCCCGTCGTCCTTCTTTACCGTCGCTGTTCAAGTTCGCTGTATTTTTTTAATCATAGGACATGTAATGAGCAGGCATGATAACCATTGGTCCTTAAGGGTAACAGACTAGATCCCTAGAGAAGGCAAGCGTACCAGGGGGCGGCAGAAGGTTAGATGGGCAGATGAGATCAAGAAGTTTGCAGGGATAAATCGGTCACAGTTGGCACACGACCGGAGTAATTGGTGACTAATGGGAGAGGCCTTTGCCCTGCAGTGGGCGTAGATAGGCTGTGATGATGGTGATGATGATGTTGATGAAAACATTGGGGATGTCTGAACCAATACAACATGGCCCTTTTAATAAAAATACGCATGGGTGTAAATATCGCGAACGCGAACAAAAAAAAGTCCTTAAAAATGTCAACCACAAGAACAAAAATAATTCTGCAGAAACTCAGAGAATTATCTACTAATGCGCAGCATTCTTATGCCGCTTGCCGCTTATGGTGAAATTTTTTGCTTTTGATATATCCTGTCTCGCCAACTATCTGAATTTACGCTTTTTTGATCTCAAGTGGAACATTCGCGTAATCTGCCTCGTTGTGGAAATTCATACCGATACACGCTCATGGCTGTGGGGGTACTGTGCAAAGAATGCTACGCATTAAAAGGCTCTTCTTTAAGCTTATAGATCGTGCATTGCGCGCCAAGGTAAACAGTGATAGCTGGTCTCAACATGTGGCGTATCGGCAGTGTGAACGCTGCAAAATAAAATTGCATTCAGCAAACCTGCATTCTTTTTTTTTCATGGGAGGACCGAGACAGGAGGGGAACAGCATGAGCGCTGGGAGGCGGGGGAAAAGAGGCAGTTACGTGGCAGGGGCTGCGGAAGACTGTAGTCTTTCGATATTTGCAGTTACAGAGCAGATTGGGGGCAGTTGTTGTGCTGATGAATTCCCTGCCTGTTTCCACTAAGGAATCCCTTTATTTTATTGTAGGGCCGTTTTGCCATTTCGATCGCGTTAGGTCAACAAAACAGCGGCTACTCCTTGCTTCCCATGTTCGTATTCGTACTCTACACACCTGGGGTTTCGAGATGGCTGTGCCACCTGCCGCTACTTCTCTGCGGCGTCTGCGGGTGAGCAAAAAGTAGCTGATAGAGGCTCGTGTAATTTTTTGCTCTTCTTACGCTTCGTCTTGCCTCTCCCCGCCTTAACCAAGGTGTTATCCAATCTGCAGGCGAATGGCACGTTCAGGATACTTCAAAAGGGGGCTGCATCTTGGTAGAGAGCTCGAACGCTAGAAATAAATACCCCGGGACACGGTTCTGCGCGTTTCCTTACCGCTCTTACATGCAGCCATCAGCGACGGCAGCAGCATATCACCACTGCCCCCTCCGAATACGTCAGGTGGAGGTTAATTGTATTGAGCTCTCGTTTAGGCGTGACATTGGAAGAGTTAGAGGTTAGTTTCGCCTTGGTGTCCGTACAACGAATGCGGCTTCGTTTGGAATATTTACGTCGCAGGAAAATCTGTCTCTGGCATGTGATTATCTTAATAGCTGATAACCACGTCCGCATTTAAAGGAATATAGGCCACGCGAAAATGCTATGCATAGCGCAAGGCTAAATATGTGCACACTCACGCCTTACAGCAAGAACCAAGGAAAGGTAAGGAAACCACGGAATAATAAATGGTCTGCAATTCGAGAAGAAAACGAATCGCTCATAAGGGAATAATAAAAAAACTTCAGTGTAGCTTTGGAAGTGCTAAACACGTTCGGCTAAACTTAAACCAAGTAGGATTCACAAGACTGAACAAGATGCGAAGAGCTCTCCTATTTGGCAGGACATGGGGCGGTGGAAAGAAACGCTTAGCAGCCGTTGTCTTCAAATGCGGAGCCAAATGAAGTAATTAACCTCATATTAATCACATACACAAGCTACGCTATCACTTTCCTTTGGTTTTTCGACTTCAACGAACAGCTGACAACTCGGCAGACGCCTTTTTTAAGGTACAGGGTAGGCAGTTTACAAACAATAAAATGTGTTGTTTAAAAGTATAATACAGTCGAACACGGATATATCGATCTCCAAGGGGATCGCGAAATAGTTCGATATATGAAAAATTCGATATAAAAAATATGGGCTCTGAGACCTCACCTATGGCGAACGATCACTTACCGATGGGCGCATTCAAGAATGCTGACTAATTTTCGCACTCACGACGCAACAGGACGCTTTATTTCCGTGAAAAAAAACCGCTGATCTTGGCCTGCTTCTTCGTCCTGGAAATGAAATTAAAGACGCTGGTCTCAATCTTCTCGAGGCCGTCCAGGTGCGACAGCCCAGTTCCTTCCATGTCGCCGCAACAACGGCGAATCAAGCTGAACGCAGCGGCCACTTCACCCGCGGAGTACAATCGTGTAGCCGCCTCCTCGTCCGGACGATCTTCACCACTCGAGCTATAGGCCTGGGTTCCTGCGACCGCAGATACAATATCCTCGTCACCGAGGCTCGAAACAGCCTGAACATTGGTGTCAGCGTTCACGAAGTCGTCGGGAGACACTCCGGCTGGAACAGCAGCCTGGAAAAGGGACAACAACTCACGAAACGTGTCGCCCATGCACTCGTCGTCGTCGTCGCCGTCTTCGCAAGCTTCGGAAAGTTCGGCCGTCACGCGTGCCTTCCGGAAGCAGTTGGCACGGTCTCCTTCTTCACGCCGTTCCAAGCGCTTGTCATCATATGTATGGCTCCCAGCAGGTCAACCTTAAGCTCGGTGCCCACGCGGAGGTTCATCAAAAGCCTATCGTGGAGTCGCCTCCTGTACCCGACCTTCGCCATGCCCGCGCATTCCTCCACATCCTCCTCAACCTCAATCGGGGGTGCAGCGACCGCCGAAGAGCACCTACCAACTCCCGCGGCGTTCGATATACCCGATGTCGGGAAAAATACGGTTCGATATAAACGTACGAATTCGTATACTTTTACACAGAATTTTCTAGGGGATAATTTATGTGTTTGATATAGACAATAATTCGATATACCCGTGTTTGATATATCCGTGTTCGACTGTATCTGATAGGGCCATCTGATTATCGGCGGTGAGATGTTCGAGTGGCGCCCCCTGGCTCTGTTGTGTACGAAGGGACTCGCGCTATGCTACAATCCGCTTGTAAGGCGCCGCTGTGCCAATTCTAGAAATTGCCCGCTTTGATGCTGTAGTGCATTTAAAAGCGTATTTCTAGTAATTCAGCTAATTTTGCCAGCTGCTGACACATCTGAATAATTTCAAGCTGCATCCCCTAGAAGATTGCAACACACGAAAACAAAGAGAACAACTTGCTTTAGAGCATCGGTCGGCAAGCTCACTCACGAGTGTACTTCCACCCCCCCGCTCTCACCACTCATGGGTGAGTGGAGAATGAGCCTCGCCATCGTTCTGTAGTGGCGAGTGTGAGTGCGTGTGAGTGCGAGCCCCACGCGCAGTGAGCCCTGCTCACCACTCGCGAGGGCGAGTGCCACCCACCGTGAGCCCCGCTAACAACTCGCGAATGCAACGAGCTACTTGCGCCATTGGCGGGGCTTACCACAATGAGCGCCACTACTCCGCTCCTATTCGCTGTTGGCTATTCGTCGCAAGGGACGCTCCTGTGATGATTGTTAATGGCGGGATTTATTTGCTTGAGGAATATGTCGTCACTGCACACCTGCTATGGGGCACCCTAGAATAAATTATATGGACGTGTGTAGATTTAGGAATATGATTTTGAGTGCCTTGTGACGCCGCAATGCACTAATACTGCTCGCTTTCATGACTCATGGAGGGTCTGCTGCACATGCTCGCGTGCGAGGGCATACGGCGAGTGGTCAGCGCAAGCATGAGAGAGTGCGAGGGTCGACGACGAATGGTGAGATTGAGTCAGCGTGAGTGGTGGTGGCGAGCGGTGAACGTGAGCGCATAGGAGTGTGAGTGGTCATGGCGAGTGCTGATGGTGACCTCGAATTGGTTCGAGTGGTCCTGGCGAGTGGTTAGAATGAGAGCGAGTTCGTGCGTGTGGTGGAGGGCGCGGAGTGAGCGTGAGTGGGAGCGACCACGAGTGTTGAGGGCGACTAGTGAGAGTGAGTGTAAGTGAGGGCGTGAAGAAAAATATATATATTTTTCTGTGGGATTCCTCCACTGGGGGCCAAGAAGCGCAAACCCACTTCGAATAGGCTCCCGCATCAAAGTTGTTTCATGCCGAAATACTGCCCGACCTCAGCTGAAAACCCTTCCATGGGATCCGTTACGTCAACTGACTGTTCAGTGTTCGGTCCCCTCACAGACAACAGCGAACATCTAAAGACAGAACACCGCCAACGCAGCTGCTAGGCTCACTCCGGCCTAGGCAGCCAAAGAACAGCCACGCCGGCCTGTGGCGCTGCTCTCTGTGCCAGCTGCGCTCTGTATGCAGCCGAACCCAGCAACCTTGAGCTCGCTGCCAAAGAAACAATAAAATTCGGCCCACTCAGCGGCCGAACTCTTCCAAAACATGTCTCTTCGCGACAAATCCTACGAGAGCACCAGTCACAGATGCAGCCGCCGCCACCTGAAATACAAGCGGGCTTACAAGTAAGCAAACACCCCTACATCATATCCCGCGTGCGCCCAAACTCGGTGAAAGCGACTTTCTCCCGCGCTCGGCAGGTCCGGATTAAGAGGAAGGGGGGGGGGGGGGGGCTACGTAGCTGCTGCCCCGACCCCTCAGGTGTCAGGGGCCTTGCTCGATCATATGAAAAATATCTTGAGAGTGCTCGCTGCCCCCGTGGGAAATTGAAGGTAGGAGCTTCAACCTCAACTTCACCAGGAAGCTAACTGGTTACGGTTGGGGTGGAGTGGGGGCCCCTCACGTTATGGTTGACAAGCTTCGATTCTTTTTCAATTTAATTTAGTTATTCTTAATTCTGTTCCTTGTTTTCCGAGGTTTATGAGATGACGTCTTGGACCAAAAGTCGTGGGTACACCTCTTGACCGGGCCTATGAGGCCACATAAAAAAGGTACCGAGCTAGGCTCCGGTCTTTTTTGGCACAGGTCGTTTCGGTAATCTTTTCGGTACACTGACATCGAAGTACGCGGTCGTTTCGGGGCGCGAACTTTCGGAATAAGAAAGGGTCAGGCATGCGAATAATGAAAATGTCTGAAGAACATTGCAAATTGTTTGAGCCTAAGGGACGTTATAAGTAATTATTGACAACTTAAGCACTGCCCTAGGGGTTCATACACAGTTTCTGCCACAAATTTCAACGTATAATGCTTCACAAGGAAGCTCATTGCGATGACGACCCGTTCAATAAAGCTAGTGGATTAGTTGAACCGCATAAGCCTGATTGATATCGACTCGATATTTCTGGCTGAATGGTCAGCGTATATATGGTTATTTCAAAGTTCAAAGGTTGTGTAGGCCACTCGCGGGGTGGTACGGCATCAGCCCGCGCATCTGTGCTGTCGCCTCTGCATGCTGTCTGAGCAACACGCGTTGCGGAAGCTACATGTCCGCGCGACTCCATTTGTAGCTTAATTTTCTAGGCATCGCTCCGTGTGGACGCAAAGGCCGCCGGGCCAGCCCGACCCTAGGGGCTTGCTTCCAAACTGGGGACAGCAGGCCAAAGGGGCACTGACACAAAATTTTGAAGGCGAGATAACTTCGGAGACAGATTGGTGGGAACACATATACATCATCTGCAAAATATCAGCGGCGAATACAGCCTAGAGCATATTTAAAATCAATTTTAAAGTGTGCGAAACGCAACCGAGCAGCCAGCAGAGGACAACGCACAATCGACATCCCGAGGATATTGTGTAAATAAACAACATCCAAACACGTCACGAGTTTGTGTTTGCCGCTTGCGCACAGCCGGCGTTTTTCGCCGGCTCGCCCGGCTCGCCGCTCCAATCGGAGGGCCGGAGGGCGGAGCTTCTGCCCTCGAGAACGAACGACCCGATCGTAGGCGACGGAGGCGCCGTGATTTCGTCAGCTCATCGGGCAGCTGGCCGCGACCAAAGTTCTACAGCGATTCCAGGCACTTTGTTTCTATTACTGTTTATTACCATTGGATGCGAAAACGCGCCGGAAGCACAAAAAGCCCACTGAGCTAGCCGCACGGTCGCTGTGCAGGCGGCGGCCACGGCCGCGATGTGGCCCAGGCCGGCGCAGGTAGCTCGAGTGATAGCTTGTTACCGCTGCACGAAATTGTCCCCAAGTCCCGACCATGCTGGCTTACATGAGAAAGGAGTTAATGATGCGGTGGCGGGTTGCATTAAAAATTGTCATCTGCACCGCTTACGATTGCGGCACTCGAATATCCGGCGCAGTGCTAAGCCGAATACATCTGTAGGCGGACCTGTAGGCAGACCGGCCGGCTGCTCCCAGCGCGCGTCTTGCCATTCACCGTCTTGAGCGTTGCGCGTCGTTCTTTAGCCGCGGTAGCATTCGCACTCGCAGCGCCTGCGCCAAATCCACGGTCGCTTTTTAATTAAGCGCCTCACGAGATCAGTACGTGGGGGCATTCGCAGAAACTGCTGTCGATGCGAATTCGACAGTGCTACGGCGGCTCTGCTCTGTGATATCCCTCCGACGGTCACGTGGTCAGCTTTGTTCACACAAAGTCGACAAAATCCATCGTTTCGCGGCACTCGCTGAAACCGAAACTGTGACTGGCCGCATTGAAAATGCCTCTAATTAAACAACCGTCGCACGGTGAAGCTAATAAGGTTTCTACAGGTTATAAGTAGGTCACTAGCTACTTATCGCACCAAAAAAAAAGTTGCAAAATTTTTGTGTCAGTGCCCCTCTAGACGGTGTGAAGAGCTCAGGGGTGGAAGCCAAACAAAGCAACAACAACATCTGTTTCCTTTCGGGATGGCGGAAGCTGTGTCCACCTAACGACGCATCCTGCGAGTGGCCCCTTCGATGCCGCGTGGAAAACAGACTTCCGACGCGATTTTGGGACAGTAAGCTGCTTGTTACCGTGGGCGCTTTTCGCTTTCGAATGAGCCGGCGGACGGCTCGGACCAAAGGGCGGCCCGCAGATCTTGTCCCGCTTGGGCACGGTGGAAGGAGGAGAGGAACCCCCCAAGGAACACGGGAAAACTGGACTCGACAGGCGTGTCGAGGACTCGAAGACGTGAGGTCCACTCATAATTGCCGTCGTCGTAGACCTAGAATCTAGACGAGAATCTTTAGCGTGTTTCCGCTTCTAGTTATGACCGAGAAATGACCCGACCCATCGACAACGAACTCTGCTGGAGCCGTTGCGCGGCACCAATGGGAGCAGCAGCCAGGGGGTGAGCAGAGACGTTCTATCCCTAGTAAACTGCTGCCAGATGCCATCTCTCTGTGCTCAGCTTTTGCTCTATAATATAATGCGTAACGGTTTGCCAACTAGCAAGACCATCAAAGCTGAGCAACAGGAGTTCATCGCCGCTGAAAATTCGACGGCCATGCACAAACGCACGCACGGAGCGGACCGCTCGCCAGCCCAAATTTGCGCTAATCATGCTACGATAGGAAGGTTGCGTTACACGACATGTCTGAGCCCCCCTCCCCCCTCCCCACAACCTTCTTCAAAGGATCCGCGTGTTCTAACCGCCGTGTGCTTTCTCGTCTGCGCTGCTAACCTACAGGATTTTGGCGCGCTAGCCGTGGCGGATAACTGTTTGGCAGATGTCTGTGAGTGACAGCTGGCTGCGCGTACTTTGAGGCCTCCAATATATGCAGCTGGAAAATTGCACAATAAACTAAAACCTTACCGGCTTTATAAAATATGTATATTTTAAGAAAGTACTCTTCTCTACTATGTCGTGTCCAGGCCCACACGCCGCGTCGAATAATTGTGAATCTGTAATGGACAGGCAATCAAACCGTACTAACTTTTACGCCTGATAAAATCCATTATATAATACTAGACATCAAGCAAATAAATTAGTTCCCGGAAAGCGCAAAACTTTGTATATTTTATCACTGATCAGAGAGCGTAACATTGGCTTCGAAAATTTTTCGTTATAAAGCGGAATCAATATAATCATCATCATATTCATCATCATCATCATTAGGGCCTCAAGGATACAGTAGCCCCGGGCCCAATGTTACCTAATCCGGCACCGGCACTCGGTACTCTGAATTGCGGCATGACCCGACAGCACAGCTCATGCGCCGCGTCCAACAAGCTGGCGGGATCCCAGAACGGCGATTCTACGCCCAAGTGATCAGGCAACAACAAGATGAGCAGAATTTCGTCAATGTGAACACACGAGACGAAGACTGCATAGAAGCTCTACGACGTATCACAACCCTGCAGCATGGAACCACCACCTTGAAAGTCACCGCATATCTGAAATGACCACCCGGTATCGTTATAGGGATTATACCTGGCATTTACCCTGGCACCACACCGGACACACTGCGCGAAACCATCGTTACAACTGGACCAGCCATCAAAGATGCAAGAATGCTCGGCGCCTCGACTACAGCAATCATCACATTTAAACGCCCACAAATGCTCTTCTACGTAAGGGCGTACGGCATACTCACACGCTACAAACCTCATAGGGGAGCGTACAAGTGCTGCTCCCTGTGGCCATATGCAAACAGTGTCATGCAAAGAACCCTGTGCCGGAGAACACGTGTAAACCAAAGTGCTAGGTTTGCGGACTAGAGCATCTAACAGCCAGCATCGACTGTAATCGCAAACTCAGACCTAGACCACCACCCCTCCAAGTGCTATAATGTAAACTGAAACTTCAGGGCAACCAATATCATCGATACCAACCTCCGTAGCACCACATTCTTCCTCCTGCCCTGGAAACCCGCAACCAACCACCGCAGGTGAGGTGGTCGGCAGTAGCCGCTTCTGCACTCACAGCTGAAACACATTTCCCCATCTCCCACCACGCGAAACACCCCAACACCCCACCCTTCCCAAGCACGGCGCACAATATGAAGGACTGAGCCAAGGAAACGCTCAGCTAAAAGACCTACTGAAAGAGAAGTCAAAGCAGTTCAACATTCTGGAGCAACAAATAGCTGAATGCCGAACCCAAATGCAACGTCCGGTCACATCACCGCAAATACCCAGGATTTTGATAATACCAAAGCCGTAATTACCGCAGTTCCAACATGTGAAATTACGAACGCCTCAACCACGGCCCAACCTCTATACCCCCCACAAACACGACGCGACTGTCATCATTCGAAGATCTTAAACGCTTCTTTCCCGACGTGATTCATAAGTTCCAGACTCAATACCGACAACTTGACCACCGACTCACGGCCATAGAGGCAAATAAGCACAAGCGGCTAGCGGCACCTACACACAGCCCTGTAGCACTGAGCCCAAAAGGCCCGGCCGAATCTAACAAGGAAGACGGCGAGTCTTCATTGCTTTCTACATAGCACGGGTTCTACCCCTCCCGAAAGAGCAAAGCTATTTGGCGATGCAATTGTCGTTCATTCCTGAATAAAAGGAGCTCATTGCTACAATTAGCACAACAATGTTTTCCCGACATCGTACCCCTTCAGGAAGTAGGCGTCACTCAGGTTGCCCTTCCAGACTACAATGGATTTTGCACAACCCCACAGGCCTGTACGGCAATACTGGTGCAAAACACACGGACTGCCCAGCTACACACGCTCTCAAAAACCATAGATTACGCATTCGTGGAGCTCCTTCCAAAGAATAAGAAACAGCCAAGCCTCTACCTCCATAATATTTACAGTCCACCCTTTGGGCGTCTACCGGGAATTAACTCCTTGGTAAAAGAAGCCGCCTTACGGGCCAGAAAATCCAATTGGCAATACTAGGGGACTTCAATGCGCCTCATACGGCATAGGGCGGTGCCCCCTAACACCCGTAAAGGTACCCTATTACAGGAAGCAATCCAGCGAAGTTGCTTAACCTCCCGTAAACAAACTCATACGCCAACAAGAATTAGCAATCGTGTCGCCCGAGGCACCTCAGCAGACTTAACACTCACGCGCAATGTATCATATTTTACATGGCACTGTCTCGCAGAAATTCTTGGCAGTGACCATTACATAACAGAACTCCAGATTCCAGATCACTCATGTGGGATCCAAAGCTTGGATGTATCTCGCATCTTAGGAGAAACACCGGATAATCCAATCCGAAATCTCGAACAGTGGACCAAAGAGCTGCGAGACCTGCTCAAGAAGGACACCAGTGAACTTCCGCTGACGCAAGATTACCCGCTGCTGACACCAATTTCCAGCACCTTTGGGATGCCGGCCAAGGACTGATAAAACGCTGCAAAAATCGAAAAACTAACCACAAGCCTAAACTCCGCATTGCCAAACTAACAAATGCAGCAGGAGAATACGCGAACCGCATAAGCCGACAAAACTGGACCCAATTTTGCGACAAACTAGAGGGGACACATGGTACGTGCAAAACATGAAATGTCCTGAGGACTCACATGGGTACTCCCGAAACCAAAACTACCATCAGCCACCGAATTCAAGGACTTATTCATACCTACCCCGGTACTGTACAGGACACACTTAATAAAATATGGCATTCCTGAAGGCAACGACGGCGCACAACATGTACGTGCAACCGACGTATACAAGTATTTGGCAGCTGCGGCAGCAACGAAGCCACACATCTGAAGCTGCTTGTCGCACACTTGCAGATAACTGGATTTCTAGCGGTCGTCAGCTCTGTGACCGGCAATCGGAGCCTCCCCTCTTCCCCACCTTCACGTCACCGTCTATATCAGCCGTTCCTGCTTGCCACCGCAAGGGGTGAACGGGCTAAAAGAGGCGCAGCATCTCGGCTCCGTCACTTGGCAGCTGCGGCAGCAACGCGGCCACAGATGTGACGCTGCTTTTCCCACACCTGCAGGTTTGAGGCAAAGCTTTTAGGGGCGAAGCTTTTAGGGGCGAAGCTCCTCTATTTCTGACCCTGTCCCGGCCGTACACGCCAGAATGATGATGATTGTGGCAGGATCCCCCTGCATATTGGCCAACCAGTGATTGGCCGAAGAGGTCAAAACGTTCAACGCGTTCGTTGCTACCCAACAAGAAGGAGAGGAAGACGAAGAGTTTGTCGTTCGTCGCCTGCGAGCTCAAGACACGTACCGAGAGTACGTGAAACAATACGCTCTGCAGAAGGCGACTGCCGAGGTGGCTAAAATGTCACACACCGAATTCGCGAACTTACACAGAGAGATTCTCATCGTCCCAAACAAGCCCTGCATAATCACTACAAACATCGACGTCGTCGACGGGCTTGTCATCGGAGTGGTGGAAAGCTTAGCTTGACGTCTCGAGTCGTTATATGATGTGTGGGCGAATGTTTCACGGTTTTACCGATAAGTGTTTTAGCTTCGCGCTTCTCATCATCATTCACTTCTTCCTAAACAAGCCCTACATAATCACCACAATCATCATCATTCTACAGTGTATGGCCGGGACAGGGCCCGAGCAGGAGGAGCTTCGCGCCTGAAAGCGGTGATTTCTGTTTTCTCTTTCGTTGTGGCAGCGTCAAGTAGCACGGCATCCTTTACACGAGACATTGTTTGCACCAGTTCGAGTCCGTTTTCTTCACCATCGAAGAAATATTGCCGGAGGACATCGAATGCCGAAAGCACTTCAATAAGCGTAGGACGGGTTTAACTCGCGACATACCCTGCCTCCTCGGTGCTTTTCATCAGCATTACGACAGTGCAGCTGACGGTGCCTGCGTCAGAGAGGCTTACAGTGACGGCAACGTCGTCATTGACACTGAGCAAATCTTCTAAAGACACTGCTTGCGGCACAGCATCGGGAAGGTTGGCGAGCTGAAGTGTTGGTCCAGACTCACTGACGGGGCGAGTTCCGTCGTAAGTTTCGTGCGTTGGAAGCAGTTACGGAAAGTGTCGGGCGTCTTATCACTCCACACGAGGCGCAATGTCTTAGTCGCGGGCTTTGCACAGCGGTCGCGGCCAATCAACATCTCAATCGCCGTTCCGAGACCATACATTTTGGCGGCCATTCTAGGCACGCCGAGTTCGATATATCAGATGTGAAGTTCATTAAAAGGAATATGTTTCGCGTGTATTTCCGTAACTGATTTAGTTTTGTTGGGTATATAAAGCATATTTCGCTCTAACGAGGTCTGTTATAGTCGGGTTTGACTGTATCGTCGTGGAGAAAGCTAGGAAAAAGCTGGTTTGAATAACTGATCTTGATTTTACGCCTCCTTCTCTAGTGGTTTTCAATGAGCACCTTTGTCCCGACTTGAAGAAGCTGCTGGGTATGGCTGTGGCTAAAAAAGTAGGAAAAGGGCTGGCGCTATGTATGAACCAAATGTTGCAACATCTTTTCAAGAAATTCCGAATCCTTGCACACATTGGAGGTGACACGTGTCAGCGACCTCGAAGAAATGGAATGATTGTAATCATTCGATCTCAAACTATGACGTCTCGTCATAGCAGCCGCTAATCGACGCCACGCCAAGTGGGCAGTTTACATCCGCGGAATCGACACACGATGTCATTTATTCATAATAACCCACAATCGGCAAGAAATAAAGAGGATGGAATTATTGCACGGCTTGCCAGCTTTGCTTTCGACCATGATATCTATTCATTTATTTACAATACTGCCACTCTCATTCGAGAGCAAAGCAGGAGGGCGTCCATAATGTGCGTACAAGAAACGTGCGAGTCAGCAGGCTGAATTGCCTCATGAGAAAGAATAAAAAAGAACATATGCGCGCAAAGACACAAAAATTAAACAACTCCACACATACAGACGCGTATACTACAAGCTGCAGTAACAAGAAGAAAATATACACACAGCCTGACATGTGCAATAGAGATGCCCAGAGCGTCAGCGCAAGAATTTATCTAAAAATGCTTCGCTCTGTGGACAGCCAATGCACTCACCATTTGTACAAGTGCGGCACGCACACACACAGCAGGCTGGCGCCTCATCTTTTCAAAGTGCTACGAGTTGTGCCGCGCCTCCGCCAGATGGCGCCACGGGTCCCGCGACCGAGAGAAGACGCAGTGAAACATCCCCCTCGCGAGGGGCACGATCAAATGCAGAGCATTTCCGGGGGCGCACGACGTTAAGTAGTTTGGGTTACGTTAATGTTGTTGCACTTGTGGCAACTGCTGACGAGAGAGCGCTCGTCAGCAGTAATGTGAATGAGTCAACGATATAAGGCGCATTCGTAGCGTCCCACTCTGTGTCGGCTTTGTGGCGCAGTGGGTAGAGCAATTTTATTGCTGCACTGAAGAATCTAGCCTTCTGCAGAACTTTGATAAAGAGTCAGTGCTTGTTATCACCGAGTCCAGTTTATTCCATTCACGTATTTCAACCAAAAAACAAAGTTCTTGCGTTTTTACAGCCATCCCTTTTCATACGGGCGGTTTCCCCTGCACGCCGGGTGTACTTTCCAAGCATAGTAGCCCCGCACAAGGGCCGAGCGCCAGGGCGGGGAGTCGCTAGTACTTATTTCAGCGGTAGGTGCCAGGCGCCACAAAGGCACACGAATGCACATGGTGCCTTTCACAGCCACAGTGGACGTTCAACTCGCAACAGCCTGTAGCAGGACATACCGCCAGACTCTTTCACCCTTGGCAATGGCGCAACCGGGCATAATTGCCAGGGTCCCCGCCGGATGAACAAGGATCAGGGACCCCTCGCAAGGGTAAAGGAAGCTTTCCAGACGTGAAATCGAGACGTGAAGTATCGATTTCCTCAAGATTTCGTATACGCAACGAGCCCGCCTCATTTGTTCGGCATAGAATGGATTTGTTAATGCTATTCAAGCTCCTACACGCATCTGAAACAGTTCATAGACCTTACTTGATGTCTTTATCACCAATATTCACGAATATATTTTTTTCGGCTATTTTTAACCTACACATAAGATATCATCTCCCTAATGCTCTTCTGCTACCTGCCCCTCCTTCTATACATAAAGTGCAAGATGGTCGCGTAATTACTCGTGACATGAGCAGCTCTAACTCGGAAAGTTTTGGTGAAGCAATATCTGTAGTCGCGTGGTCACATCATGCGCACCACGGATCCTGATGCAACTTACGATTGTTTTAATGAAAAAGTTTAAAATGGTGTACCAAATTGCTTCCCGTACAAATCTTTCAACTGCCTACGCAAAGGCAAAAAACCGTGTATTACAACAAGTGTTTATATGAAATCCGCATAAAAATAAATTGTACAAAGAGTTTATTTAAACCGAATACAACAAAAAGTTCAAACAGTTCAAAGACCAAAGAAACAAACATAACAGCCTCCTGCGCTACAAAAAAAAAGACGATACATGCGCAATTTGCTCAGTACTGGTGTAATGAAAACATCAGATATTGCTGAGAAGAACATTATCTCTGGTTGGAATCGTAATGCAAGTAGCCGTGGCATGATACACGAGGTTATTCGAAACAATGAAATCTTAGCAAATGCAAAGCTAGCAAACGTCTTTAATGATTACTTCATTACAGTACGCAAGAGCGCTCACAACCCATATTATGCAAACTTTATGAATAAAAGACCTGCTCAGCCTTCTTGGCCCCCGTCACAATAAATGAAATTGTGAGCGCTTTTCTTCCTATGAAAAATAGTGGTTTCTGTGACGTAGATGGCCCAGAAATCTGATCGACTAAGTATGTTTTAGACCTTATTTCGCCGGTGTTGTGGCATGTCTTTAACCTTCTTTTTAGTGCCGATACTTTTCCTAAGGAACTTGAAATGGCGGAAATTATCGTTTCGTGCAAGGGAGGCGACAAAAACTAATTCACGAACTATAGGCCGATCGCGATACTTTCTATATTTTCAAAATGCTTAGAGAAGCGTATGCACACTCGCAGGATTTGATTCCTTGATAGGCACAAAATAATAACCACTGCAAACTTTGAATTTGTTAAGGACCTTTCCACTGAGACTGCCCTTAGCGCAAAAAAATCCCGCCATCTCCATGAAGTGAATGATGATGAGAGGGGCGATGCTAAAATGCTTATGGGTAAAATCGTGAAACATTCGCCCACACATTATATAAATACTCGACACGTCAAGCTTTCCACCGCTCCGTTGACAAGCCCGTCGAAGACGTCGATGTTTGGGGTGATTATGTAGGGCTTGTTTGGGTCAATGAAAATCTCCATGGGTAAAGTTGGCGAATTCGGTGGGTGACATTTAAGCCACCTTGGCCATCGCCTTCTGCAGAGCGTCTTGCATCGCGCACCCCCGGTACGTGTCTTGAGCCCGCAGGCGACGAACGACAACCTCTTGTTCTTCCTCTTCTCCTTGTTAGGTAGCAACTAACGCGTTGAACGTTTTGACCTCTTCGGCCAATTTTTAGTTGGCAAATCCCTAGGGGGATATAGCCACAATCATCACCATTCTGCCGTATACGGCCGGGACAGGGCCCGAGCAAGAGGAGCTTCGCCCCTAAAAGAGGCAATTCTTAACTTTTTTGAGCAACAGTTGTGCACATTAGAAAAATTCATCGATTACTCAAAGGCATTTGTGAATCGATCACGTCACTTTTCTCTGAAAAGCTGAGCCACTATGGGCTTCGTGGTATCTTTCTGCCGTTAGAACCTCCTAACTTAGCAATCGCCAGCAGAAAGTGCTAATTAATAGTCATATTCCTTTTTAGGCCTGGTTATACAGGAGTACCACAAGGAAGCATCTTGGGACCCCCGGTTTTTTGCATATGTATAATATTTGGCTAATATTGATAGCACTGCTAATAATATAATGTGTGCCGATGACACGACCCTGCTTCTTAGCGCGAAAAACCAAACTGATGTGTTTCGCAGGTCTAATGAACTGCTTGATAAACGAGCACGCTGTCACCGAGAAAATTCATTGACAACTAATGCAAATAATACTTAATCAGTCCTGTTTAGAACAAGAAACCGTACAGTTCACTGCCAGAATACGCTAAAACTAGGTAACTTTGACATTTTATTTGTACCTACTGTGAAATGCCTTGGAGTAGTGTTTGAGCAACACATGTCGTGGAATGCTCATGTTGACCTCGTGTTATCGATTATCCCATTACTGGCGTTCTTTCTAAACTTAGTTTTGTCTGCCCAAGAGTGTGGAGCTTGTACTATATCGAACCAGATTTTTATCGCACTTTCAGTATTGTCAGTTGGTATTGGGTACCACAACTCAGGGGAATATTGCTAAATTTTCCAAAGTACAAAAAATGGAGTTCCATCATCAAAAACACAGCCTACGATAGTCATACAGCCTCTTTTTTTGAACATATGAAGTTATTATCAGTGACCCATTTCTGTAAATCTTTGCAACTCAAACGCTACAAGACCAATGTAAAAAGAAAAAAACAATGTGGTATGCATAAATGCAGCCATACGGCTACAAAGGAAAGCTATACAGCTTTCTCAGAAACTTCGCAGTTGAGGAAAAATTCGTCCTGCTCCAGGATTCGAACCCGGGACCACTGCTTAACCGGAGCAGTCGCTCTACCAACTGAGCTATCCAGGAGGCTAGTGGTTAGTAGCGCGAAAGCGAATTGATCAACAACTCGAAGTGAAAGACAGGCCTTAATCGACCAGATTTAGGGGAAATCCTCAAGGTGGAGTAAGTTTCTGTGAAGGAAAGTTTGAAAGTTTGATTTAGGTGGATATCAAACTTTCCTTCACAGAATCTTGCTCCACCTGGGGGATTTCCCCTAAATCTGGTCAATGTGCTATGCAGTATTTCCACACTTCAGCCTAAAATGTGCCCCCGAAATATTCGCCGATTTGACCTCTGGCAAATACCGAATAAGCGAACGAAGTACATATGAACTAATGCTACGCTATCAGTTGCCATTTCATTTGGACAATGTACCATGTATATAGGACTGTTCATGTGTCATCTTTTTTGTGTATGTGAATTTTATGATGTACCTTGTGTGCGAATTTGATAATGTGTGAACTTCTAATCAACCAGGTGTGACATGATTGTAAATTTTATGTCTGTTCTGGTTGCATCTACTTTTTATATGCGCCGTGGACACTGCCAAGCCCTTTCTGAGGCTTTTTGGTCACGGTCATATGCACGTTTTGTTGGAATAAATTGATTTGATTTGATTTGATTTCACCCAATCCAAGATCTGGATGCCCCCTTCACCATACAGGAAATAGAAACGGTAACACGAGACGTCACTCAAAACCCTGACCCCGGTATTGATCAAGTGCCCATAAAATTACTACGCAACCTCGACACTCTAATCCTAAATTATATATTGAAATACATCAATATCCAGTAGACAACAGGCGTCTTACCGCCGAAGATGAAACATGCCGACGTCACTAAAATTTCATAACCAGGGAAACCATTAGTCCCGAAGAACCTCCGGCCTATTTCACTGACATCACGCGTAGGTGAAGTTCTTGAGCACTTAGCACACAACCGCGTTTCAACGTACATAGAAGACAACGATTACTTTTCCCACACAATGTACGAATTCCGACCACATCTGTCCACACAGGACGTACTGTTGAGGCTGAAAGAATATGTAATTCCACGGCTTTCAAATCAGCACAAATACTCTATATTGACAACTGATATTAAAGGTGCATTTGGCCACGTCTATTATTCAGCCATACTGGAAGGCTTTAACTCCATAAATAGCGGGGAAAGACTATAGAAATACGCCAAAGCCATCCTCAACGTCCCCACCACCACTATACGCATTGGACTCCTACTCTCTGATACATTCCCAGTATGCCCAAAAAAACCCCGCAAGGGTCGGTAATCTCGCCACTGCTTTTTCATCTGGCCATGATAGACCTGCCTCCCCAGCTCCTAAACATCCCCAACTACCGGCACGCCATTTATTCCGACGACCTCACACAGTGGACACCGACAGAACCATTGCAGAACAAGATACTCTACAAGCGGCAATAGACCCTTTGCAAAACGGGCCAAGCGCTAACGGAGGAGCAGTAGGCCATTCCGACAACACTCTGCTCCGCCATGATAAAGGAAGAGAACGCAGAGAAAAGGCAGCAAACGCAAAACAGCTAACCTCCGCCGTCGCCTATTAAAAGCTTGGGCTTCTCGTAAAGTTGTTTTTCCCAGTACTTGTTAGGAAAATAACCTTGCTGCTGTTTGTTTGAAGAGCAGCATATTCTGGACGTTTACTCAAAGAGATCGTTAATTGACAGACCCTACGAGATCCGACAACTTCAGCGGCCAATACTGTCACCTGTGATAATGGACAGCAGCAAACCAACGCACGATTTGTTACTAACAACAAATAGGCTACCGCTGCCTGCTTGTTTTGTCGTCCAGTTCTAATTGTGTTTATTCGGTGCACCCCTGCCACGTCGTAGTGGTGGTTGGCCGGAATGAAAGGACAATGAGGGGTCCGTTCTTTGCTGCGCGCTCAAGTTTCGAGTGTTCAAGCTTTCTAAACCATTCGCGGTACGGAAAAGAGCATACATAAAGACATTGCTCTTGTTCCTAAACAAACTGTTTCTAACAACCTTTCGTGGCCTTGACGACAGTAAAATATTGTCCCTTTTATCTCTTGATTGCTGCGATCTCTTTATTCTGTATGTTAGTGGGCAACTCGTGATACAACATATGTAAATAAGTTATGCGAGTGATACACATTCGAAGCATCTTTCACCTGTATCACATATGCAGTACGATTCGTGCACGAGCTAGGTGGTTTGTACTTAAACTGAGATTTATAAAAAAGTATGATTATAATTGAGTTCGAGTACGGCGTGGTCGCTCAATGGTATTCGCCATTCACATCATAAGGGAACGAAGTTCGCATCAGGTAAAAAGAAGAAAAAATTCTAGACCGCATTCCCGATATACTGCACTTGAAATGTCAAAACAAGTAGAGTGCCGGCAGGCTCCAATTTTCGGCTACTCTAACACATGTCTCCTCCCTGAAAGTTCGCGTTGAAACTTTGGCAGTCATGATACGCGCGTAAAACTGTGCCACACAATAGCTCTAAACAACAAATACGAGTGCGTTTGCGGTTCACAGATGTTGAAACAGCGATCAGCGCGGGCAGAGCGAAGTACGAAAGCAGGATCGAATTCACTGCACCGAAACAACTCTGCTGTCTAAATGTTCGGCGCTAATAACTGCAGACGTTGTGGCCGGCACGTGAAACAGAGCTTTCAAGACAGTGTATAAGAAGGACACATTGTCCTGGAGACTTCCAAATCAAAACGGGAGACGCTAAAGGTGCGCGTCGTACCTACCCTTCGCACAGCTAAACTTAACGTTTTTAGATCGCTCCACGTAAACATACTGCTTGCAAAGAGGTATGCAGAAGTGTGTCGGCATTGTCCTCGTATGTGCTACAAGAGCACAGGTAGGGCAAACAAAATAACCCAAGGAATCGCTTGATGAGGCTGCAAAATGTTGAAGCGATGAGCTAAAACACTTAACTGCTAAGGCATTCCAGTGCGACGCTTCCTTTATCATGGCGTCACCGCGTGAACCGCCAGTGTGGCCAGTGCGGCATATGCAGTGTTGCCCGCCTTTTTGCAAAGGGTCCAGTGGTTTGGATGTCATTTAAAATTTTGCTTTCTAACCACCTTCACAGCGTAGATTGCATCGCATTTTTTTAATGAACATCGTTTGAACTAATGTGGAGTGTTCATGGCGTCAACCGCCAAGTTGCCGCATTGCAATTTTCGCAAACGGAATCACCTATCGTTTGGGACCACGTGTTTCCTTGCACCACTTGCGCACTCGATGAGGCCCGGATGTTTTGTAGTTATTTGCGGAGGATGGTACTTGTAACAGCAGTTATTTGTGAAGGATGGTTCTTGTACCAGCCTGAACCACAGTTTTGATATCATGGTAGTGTGCCCGTAACTTACCGGTTTTGCTGAACGAGCTGGTTCAAAACACGGTTTTTGAAGCAGAATACCAACTTTCCGCGTTGCGGCAGAACAGTGACGTGATATCGCTAAAGGCGGGAGGCTGCTGACCTGAAGGACGTGGGTTCGACGCCCGACCGATATTCAGGTGGACGCAAAAATTGTTAGTCCACGTTAACAATCTTCACGTGGTCGAAGTTCATCCGCTGCCCTCCGCAGTGGCGCACCACACGGCCCAGCGGTAGCTTTGGTGCAATCCGAAATCTGAATTTTTAGCTTACATTACCATTGTACGCCAGAAGTTGCTGTTAAACAGACCTGACACCAGTGACACCGAATGCGGCAACTTTGTTTGAACTCAAGATTGGGCTCCGTTTTTCTAAGATTTTTGTGCTTTTTCTAATAACACTCCCATCCCTAAAAGAACCCTGCAACACTTACCATGGACTACTCAGAATGTATTATGGAGTAAAGTCTATTGTCCACGTAATCTCCTCCCTCAAGAATTACGAAAATCCGTTCACTATCACCGAAACTATAAGCGTGACAAATCCGGCATAATTGTTCTCTCTTCTCACCTCGACCGCGGACAACGCGACGAAAGGGGTGCGCTCTCTCCCAGAGGTGGGGACGTCTCGCAGCATTCTCTTTGGCGGCCTTTAATATATCACATGCCTCGAGTTTTCCCCTTTTCTCCGCAACGTCGAGGGGTCTATTTCCGGTCTGGAGCCATCGTACTCATTCTTGTGTTTGAGTACCAATGAATACAAATGTGTGTTTCTCACCAGTCAGTACGACGTGTTCCCCGCACGGGGCACCTTGATCAATGTTGGTGACGGTGTTGGCCACACCACGGACCCCGAGACCCGATACTCACGCTGTAACCGACCGTGGGAATGAGGTTTAAGGTGAAGGGTAGAATCCTCAAACGGTGGACGTCGGAGCCCAGGTCAAGCTCCAGCGGATGGGTTCCCTGTCTGTTTACCAGGAAGGAAGCTCCGGGACCTCTTCAGCTTTCAGGGTAAGGCTGACGAAGAAAGTACCCCCGTCCCCTGCTTTTATACATGCTGTATGTTTTTTTCAAATTACCCCACACCCAAGGATCAGCCCCCTAGAAGGGGCCGCACTGAAGTATCCTATCGACCCCATCCGATCATGACGATTCCAAAACCTGATAACTACCCACACTTCTTGGTAATTGAATACCTTGATAAAACCAGGCCTATTGTTTCCCAGTTCGTGTTCTTGATTTCGAATTTGTTTAAACGTATTATACAGGAATCCTATAAAGCAAAGAAGCAAAGAACCGGCGAGATCTTGGTCGAAGTACACAGTCAACAGCAGGCCACAAAACTCCTGAAACAGACCCGAATGGCCGATTTTGACATCAAGGTGACGCCCCACCGCATCCTCAACAGCTCGCAGGGCGTGATCTTGGTGCCAGATCTAGCAAACGAGGTAGAGGCCGATCTTCTTGAAGGTCTGAAAAGTTAAAGTGTGACAGCTGTCAGGCGCATAACCATAAGAAGAGACGATCAGGTAATGTTCACAACACATATCATCCTGAGATTTGATCGTTCTGTCTTTTCTGACCACATCAATGCTGGTTTCTTCCAGTGCTCCGTCCAAGCGTACATATCGTAGCCGCGGCACGATTTCAAGTGCAAGCGGTTTGCGCATGGTAATAAATCGTGTCGGGGCCAAATAACCTGTGCCAAGTGCGCCCAACACGACTATCCCACAGATAATTGTTGTTCTCAACAGCGCTTCTGCATTAACTGTCAGCGCCCACACACGGCGTACTCCAGAAAATGCGAGAAGTGTCAACTGGAAAAGAACGTAATAAACATAGCGGTCGCAGAGAACATCACCTTCCCGCAATCGCGGAAGAGGTTCGCCTCTTTCCCCCTGAGCAGGCACGCCGACGCGGCTCGCCAAGGGGCAGAGCGGCGTCTCGTTTCAGCGGTGACCCAGTACCGCGAGTCGGAGTTGGCCCCGCCCCCGCTACCCCCTCTGGGTGGAGTCCCCCGGCCAAAGCCGTCACCACACCGCCTGCTCAGTCAGGAGTGGCTGTGGCGGCATTCCCGTCCGTTGGGGATGCTGTGTTTCTGCTCCACCAGCCCGAAGCACACGCGAGGGCACGGAGGAGATGGAGACGGAGGAAACCGCGGCAGTCTCCACCCCGCCGCACTGCATGTGTCACCCGGGTCGCTCCTGACGGTCCGGGGGGTCCGGTCCGCCGAACACTCCATCGAAATCTGATGACGACATAAATGAGGGACATTTCTTGTCTGCCTTGCAGTGGAAGGAGCAGGTCCCTTCATCCAAACCTCCACAGAAGGTTGAAAAAACCCTCCTAAGAGTCCAAGCCCCGAAAGGCCTTAATTAAATAGTCACACTCCAGTGGCTCTGAACACTTAATAATGAGAAGTGAAAACATAGTTCAATGGAACTGCAGAGGCCTTCTAAATACTCTTGACGACGTGTACGAGATTCTGCACGCTAATACGCCAAGTGTAATGTGTGTATATAAAACACATTTAATTCCAAACACACAAATTTCTGAATAGTTACATTGTCTTCAGAACGGCCAGGGATGGCTGCACGCACTCTTCTTGGGGTGTGGCCATAATCGCCCGGAGTTCCTTGGCATGCCACCCTGTCACTTTGAACACTGTCCTTGAGGGTGTAGCAATTCGCACAATATTATTTAATAGATTGATAACGGCATGCTCTATATACATTAACCTTGATCATCCACTTTCGAGCTCTGACTTCGAGGCACTGATCAACCAGCTACCCGAACCATACATTCTAACAGGCTATCTTATTGCCCACAATTCTCTTTGGGACTCTTCTCGCAAGGATGCCCGAGATAACCTGATAGAGAAATTCCTTACATCTTCAGGAGCATGCCTCTTCAACAAAAATAGGCCCACATAGGTTAATATAGGACACAACACACACTCATATCTTGATGTGGCTATTGGCTCCGCAGTTCTCTTTCCTCTCGTCGAGTGGGTGTGGTCACTG
Organism: Haemaphysalis longicornis; assembly: GCA_013339765.2. Taxonomy (NCBI): domain Eukaryota; kingdom Metazoa; phylum Arthropoda; class Arachnida; order Ixodida; family Ixodidae; genus Haemaphysalis; species Haemaphysalis longicornis. The sequence goes on along the minus strand of CM023448.1, from coordinate 12,422,691 downwards.
ACCCATATAGTAGTGACCCCTTCCCCACCTCCCTAACAAATATAGGTAAAGGCCCATGCAGTCCGTCTTTCCAGAACAGGTTCAACGAAGCAAGAGCTAACTGGAATACATTTACACAGACATCGCAACTACACCACACATGCATACGACACCTACACTCTAAGAAGACGAGGAGTGCTGGGCACTCTGTCTAGGAGTAAAAACTTTTGTCCCATATTTCACTCTCTTTGGCAGCATTGGGCGACTCTTCCGAGGAGTAGCGCGTGGCGGCACCAAACGACGAGGCGAAAACTCCTCGTGGGATTTACTTGCTGCTGTCGAGAAGCGGAGTTACTTGAACCCTGTGTGGGGAATTGCTATGCCATGTACAAGGCAGCGTTCGTCACTCCCTTTAGGCGTGAATAAGCTCTATTGGTTTCGGCGTTCCCGGATACTGCCAGACGGGTATACTACTCTCTCTTGTAAAGCATCTCGTTACGCCTCAGAGCGTTCTGTTATTCCCCGCGAGACAGCGTTTTTTCGCTCCGCCTGCTACTAGCCCCTCCCCCCCCCCCCCCCCCCCCCCCCATCCCCACGATGGTACTATAGGCAGTTACAAGCAAACAAAACAGGACAAGCCATTTTGAAACATGGAAAAGAAGAAAAAACAAGGTCAGACTTTATTTTTCAAAAAAAAAAAATACCACAACAATCGGTTCATTGTGCAATTTCACACAAAAAGCAATTCATTTTGAATTAAAATATCACAGCATAAAAACGGTTCTTACTCCACATGCACACAGGAGACGTAACGCCGATTGAGGATACATCCAAGAAAAATTCACAAATAAAAATGCAGCAAAGCAATTGATAACACTGAAATACAAACATTAAATTACGACAATAAAAATGACATTAACACCCACAAATAAAAAGGTACTGGCATTAGCACGAAAACGTCAGTAGAAATACAGCAGTGGGAAAATAGTTAACAGTATTAACATAAAACAAAGTGGCCTTAGTACATCAGTGAGTGCTTCACATGGACTGGAAAGCCAGCTCTTATTTAGGACACATCAAAAACATTTACAAATAAATTTTGCGAAACAAAAATCTTTGACTAAAACTATTCAGCGTGGATTACTATTAGCGCATTACAAGGTGCAATCAACACAAAGATACAAAGCCACTGACACGGGAACTTTGCAAATATGTTGGTGGGACAATAGGAAACCACCGGAAACATTCCCACTGGGTTTTTTAGGCGGGTGGTTCTCAAATGAGGATGCGCTAGTAAGATTTAAAAAAGGCATAACTTGGTATTAAAAACAAACACGTTCGAGCTGAATGCTTCATAATGTTGGTGGCGGCCTTCAGAACAGTACCGACCAGGGCACCGTGCTTGAGCCGAAGTAACGTCTACAGAAGCAAGAAGGTGCGCTTCCCCTTTGAAAACACAGACAGCAGCAATGGGAACTCATCCACGATGTCCAAGGATGTGAGCAGAAGTGTCTTGAATGCGACGGCCACTCCTGCTGACGCCTCGGGGATCTCGTTCTCTCTCGGGAAAAAAAAAAATCTTCGGGCAAGTACCGTCTTCCCGTGGTTCCTGCATAGGAAGAAAGAGGGGGACAGCAAAGATAAGTTCAACAATGAAAAAAAAATTGACGAGTTTGACGACGTGATAGATTAGTTTTTGCGCCGAGAGAACGCATTGAACCCGTATTGGAATGCAATACTGCTTGGCGCAGTCACAGTCTACATGCGAATGTGCGGTGACCTTGGATGCAGCCACGCTCATTGTGCCACTTGGCCAATGTCATGTCAGACAGCGCGCCCTACAGCTGTCTACCTACGCAATGCGCCCCAAACCCATTAGTGCTTACGTGTCCGTAGCTTCTATTGTTTACCCGCTATCGTTCCCGGTATAAAAACATATAACAAAATTTAAGTAAAGAGAACTCTTTTTGTAACGTTATAATCCCTGATTAATTTGCATAGGATTTTGCCCTCAGCCGACTGCAACGTACGGCCCATTATACGTTCACAAGTACAGCGTGTAAAAGTTGCTATGGGCATATAGCTACTGTTTTCTTCATTCTCGAGTACGCTTCGTTGCATGCACGCTGCAGATCGCAACATTTGATGAGAACCAATAGGCTCGTTATTGAACGATCAGAACGCTCGAACATTAAACCACACGCAGCGACGGCGACAAGCGACGCGAAAAAAGTACCGTAATGGGTACAACAAACACTATGGGCGACAGCGACAAACGAAAAAAAAAAATATTGCATTGCTGCCAATGCCATTCGTCGTCGTTGCTGCCGCTCGCTCGTGGGCTGCTTCTGGCCGGTATAAGCCCGCGACGGCGACGGCCCGTCGCCTGCCGCAGTTGCCGCCGTCAGCGGCCTGTGTAAAAAAATTTTGTCTGTGTCGCCCACAATACCTGTTTGCCGTACCCAATGAGTGAGTTTTCTCGCGTCGCTCATCGGCTTAGACGCATGTAGTTACCTCTTAACAGTCCCATCTCCGGCCATCCTGCCCTCAATCAAAACGCAAAAAACCTAAACCCTGTCAGGACAGCATTTCAGTCTGCTGCTGTACGCGCGGCGGTCACTAAAATTATTGTAATTTTAGTGACTGCCACGCGCTAGACGCGCTCCTATTACTCAGCCGATTGTACGAAATTCTTTGGAGTCGCGCAGGTAGCCACAGCTACTGCACGGCAGCCACTCTAACCCTAGCCGCCGAGCTAAGAGTACAAATCAAAACGCAAAAAACCTGTCTGGACAGGATTTCAGTCTGCTGCAGTACGCGCGGCGGTAACTAAAATCATTGTGACTTTAGTGACTTCTACGCGCTAGACGCGCTCCTATCACTCAGCCTACTGTACGAAATTCTTTGGAGCCGCGCAGGTAGCCACAGCTACTGCACGGCAGCCACTCTAACCCTAGCCGCCGAGTTAAGAATACAGGGTAGCGCTGCGACTACTCGCGCGACCGTGCTTCTTACCTGCGAAAACATTCGCATAGGATACCAACACTTCACGAATCAAAGGGATTGAAACGGTGCAAGACTCGACGCTGTTTGCACACGGGTACAAAAGCCGCCCTTCAAATCTAAGCAACGGTCAAAATGAGTGACGAAAACATTAGGGTTAGCCGCTTCCGCGGACCGAAGCTAGAGCAACTCTCCTTCGCTAAATACACAAGATAAGAATACCAGGTTAACTAATGGCTTACCTCAACTTCCAGCCAGCATTTCTTCGTCCGGTAGATAAATCCATGGTCGTCATCCCAAGATCCCAAGCTTAAGGCGCGAAGCCTGCAAAGGCAGCGACTGCACACCGGCTGGTCCGGCGGCTTGCGCGCGCATTGCTACACAGTGCATATAGTTCCGGTATCGGCCTCTGCGCCGCCGCAGCTGTGATGTCCGTCCGAAATAAAAACTAGTTCCACGCATGCACGCACGCACGAACGAACTAATATACGGCTTGCTTACGTGTTCGTGATCTAACGCTGACGCACAGGCATGCAAGCAGTTAGCGAGCACGCGTCACACTGCGTTCAAGCAAGTATGACGATAAGGGCAGGTCAAACTTCCCATGTTGAGCAAGCCGTCTCCGAATGCTGGCGCGGAGAAGGCGAAAACGAAAACAGACACCGGCAGCCTGCCGAGGGGCCAAGCCCGGAGCACGAAACACCTGAAACCGCCACCGTCGCAGCGAACGCGGCCGGATGTTTATACCAACGAGTGAGAGCTTTGGAGTCTTGCCTGGGGCGTGTCACGTGTGTGTGCTGTTCGCCGAGGTGGCCGAGGAGAGTCGCCCCACGCCTGCGCACCGCGTGAGACGTTTTCTCCCCGTGCCCTTCTGTCCTGATCCACTGTAACCTCAGTTTTCTCAATAATTATACCTTTAATTCTCAAAACCTAGTTTCTCCTATTCGATGCGAGCACGCGTCGTACTGTGTTCAAGCAAGCATGACGATAAGGGCAGGTCGAACTTCCCATGTTGGATGAAGCGTCTGTTTGAAAGTCCACTTCGTGCGTAGCACATGGTTTACAAAGCGCAGCCCTGTGTTCCGCGCTGGCGGGACATCACGGTCTGGCGCGATCAGTCGTCGCTCGCCCGGTCCTTGCGGGTGCACCGCCTGTGTCGGTTTTCACCGTAGACGCGAGATCGCGTGGCGGAAAATCCGCCGTGGTAGTACGCCGTATATTCGTCGGGCTGAGCTACGGAGACGCGGCGCCCACCGCCGCGCCCCCGCCGCTGGGACGCCCTCGGTGTAATCGGCGTAATCGCTGAAATCGGCGCGCAGTATTCTTTCCTCCGTGGTGCGCACCTTTTATGATGCATAGTCTGACAACTTTTTAAATGTCGATAACTAAGCCATTACAGAGGAAAAACAAAACAAAGAAACAAAACCAAATCGAGACATGCGTTTTTTTTAGTTTTGTCAAGCTTGCTCCATTCATGTCACTGAACGCTGCGAGCAATCGTTACATGAATTCATATTCTTGCACGTTTAGAATGCGCGGCGGAAGTAATCGGGCGCTTTTTACACAACTGCTTTATATAATATATACGTATGCAAATAAAACATCGCTGATGAGTTGGTGTGCGTAAATGGTAGGAGTGCCTCTCCATGCTTACTCCCGCACTTGACAAGAATGAAATTGCAATTTTACTCTTCGTACTGGAGAGAGGAGACGATGTGCAGCTTTACTCTTCACTGGTGCGGGAGCGGAACTGGGGCTGCACTCCGCCGCGCACGAGAAGAGTACGCGGTCAGTTTTGCTCTTCCTCCTCATGGGAGCGAACATTACATCCAACTCCCCGCAGCTTTCGAGGGGAGCGCGCCAACGCTTGCAGGAGTACAATGACTGTTGGACTCTTAAACTACTCCCCCGATTTCTTAGAGTGTACACTTTGAAGAAGCTACCCAACTACTCACGGCGCACATCCTCGACGCCGCCGAAAAGTCCTTTCGCCAGGCCTCTGGTGCTCTGCGCAACCAGAGGAGGCCGTGGTGGAATGAGGAGTAGGCAAGCGCGAGAGGCCCAGAACAGAAAGTGGGGTAACATTCGTCGGTACCCCACGTCAAATAACCTCATTTCGTTCAAACGAGCCAAGGCGTTAGGAAAACGTGTGCGCCGTCAGGCAAAACGAGACAGTTGGCGTTCCTTCATAACATCAATAAACCCCTACACCAACACACGAAAAGTATGGACAAGAATACGCAATCTCAAAGGACAACAAACACAGAGCCTGCCTCTGGTCAGCACAATAAGAGACACACTCGAAGACCAGGCTCACACACTCGCACAAAACTTCCAACACGTGTCCAGTTCAGCACACTACACAAACACTTTCATGAGAACACAAACAAACGGCCGAACAGAACCCTATTCTAGATAACAATAGGTCAACATCTTATAACTCAGAGTTTTCACTGCATGAGCTGAGGGTTGCTTTGAGCACGTGTAAACCCTCAGCTCCAGGCCCAGACAAAATCAGATATACAATGATACAACACCTACACGCAGACACACTTGAAGCACTTCTACATCTATATAACGTGTAGGACATCTATAACATGTTAAACACCGTTATTAGTTACTTGTCGGAAAGAACATTTCGAGTAACAGTTGGTTGTGCACTCTCAAACGTGTACATGCCGAAAAATGGCGTGCCGCAAGGTGGCGTGTTGAGCGGCACCCTCTTCATTGTTAAGATGAACTCTCTTTGAAAGGCACTGCTACCTACAATCTATTATTCTATGTATGCAGACGACGTCCGGATATCTTATAAATCATGTAATATGTCCATCTGCGAACGTAAAGTCCAGCTTGGTGTCAAGAAACTTTCCAGCTGGGCTGACAAGAATGGCTTTAAAATTAATCCCTGAAAGGGGTCCGGCGTTGTGTTATCAGACATCACTCATACATCCCTCAGACCCAGACATCACCCTTGATATTGTGCCCATTCCTCTGAACGAGGAGCACAAGTTCTTAGGTGTTGTGTTTGGCCACAAACTCACACACATTCTCCACATCAAGGAACTTAAACATAAATGTCTCAAAACAATTAATATCCTTAAGGTTCTCTACCACCAATCCTATAATTCCGACAAAGAACTCCTGCTGCGCTTGTATACTGCTTTGGTTGGGTCTCGTTTGGACTAAGGCAGTGTGGTGTATGTGTCAGCGTTGCGAATTCTTGACCCGTTGTTGCACTTGGGGCTTGTTCTTGCGTCGGGTGCTTTTCGCACTAGTCCGGTAGAAAGTCTGCATGTCGAGTGTAACAAGGGGAGCCTTGAGAACCAACGGAGGTAAATGGACTTGCTTTATGCTTTTAAAATTTCATCGCTGAATGACCATCCTTTTAATCCAGTTTTTAACAATACACCCACATATCTGCTGTCTGTAAATCGCCCATCCGTTCTTCTGACCCTCGGATCTCAGCACATCGTTTTTAGATGTGTACAGATCACCTTTTACGGACATTTCACCTCCTTGGAAAGTTCGCCCTGTGTCCTGTGACCTTTCTTTTATGAAACTCGACCAAAATCGTGTACCACGGGCTGCGAAACTGCAGCACTTTGTGTCTCTGCAGTTTAAATACCCATTTGCAGAATTTACAGTGACGATTCTAAAACCTCCACTAAGGTGTCCTGCGCTGCTCATTGTCCGAATTTCAATGCTGCCAGAACCATGAGCGTACACACAATCATTTTTTGAGCAGAAGCATATGGAATTTTAGTCATCCTAGAGCACATTCTTGAAAATCAGATTCCCCATTCCGTCATCTATACAGATTGCTTGTCTCTTGTTCGCGCACTTTCATCTCACAAGCCCCCGAAAAACCACATAGTTATTCTTTTATTACACAATATTATGTCTGTATGCGCAAAAGCATGAGCTACTCCTCTTCTGGTTCCCAGGACACGCTGGGATCGGTGGGAACGAGTTGGCAGACGAGAGGGCCGCTGCTGCTGCACTCAGCAACACTGTAGACATAACCACCGCACCATATACAGACCTCAAGCCACACATAAGACAACACTTGCGTAGAACATGGCGAACACACTGGAGTGAACAGACATAACAAGTTACACGTCATAAAACCACGCTTGGGACCATACACTACTGACACACGCAGCAGACGCACGGAAGTCGCCTTGGCTAGACTACGGATAGGGCACACCCATGCAACGGACTCGCATCTGCTCACAGGATCGTCAAGACCCAAGTGCAGGAGATGTGGAGAGGCCCTATCCGTAGTTCACATACTCATTCAATGCACCGCACTTCAAACAACGCGACGCAAACACTTCCCACAACTATATAGAAAACGCGTCTTTCTACACCCAGCGTTTTTCTTGTCTGACGATCCCGTGTTTTCTATCAAGTGTGTTTTTAATTATTTAGAAGTTAAATTTTTAGACCTCATTCCATTCCACGCATGATCACTCCCTGGCCCTATACACCAGGCATGCTCATTGTCGTTTTCTGATTTCTGATCGTCTTCTGATCGTCTGCGGTTTTACCTCCCATATAGAACCATCGTTTTGGCGCTCTTTGCCCCAGTTGGCCTTGCGCCATTACATCCAACCCTCATCATAAGTAGGACGAGCTATGTCTATGGTAGGCAGTTCACTTCGCTGAAAAGATGGTACGAGGGGTGCTCGTGTACGAAGCATGCATTTGCGGACGTTGCGCGGGCTCGTGCGAGGTATTTGCGCCTTTGTGATACATTTTTCCAAACAGGAGAGCACGCCTCATGAGGGCTCAAGTACAAGGTTCATGTAACCGGTTATAGAAGTAGCTCAAGCTCATGAGGTTCGACAAACCGTATTAAGTTTGCTTGGGGGTGAGGGGGCACATTCACATGGCCTTCTGCCGATGTCTGCAAGTACGAATGCATGTCTATCGAGAAAAATCCCGTTGCCGACCTGTGTGGGGAGTCATAAGTTGAAATATTGAGTGCACAAGTTCGCAGTGATCTAAGGAAGGCTGTACCTAAGGCTAAATGTTCATTTTTTTATGTAGGCGTTTGGGAAAGCAGCGGGAATTGCGTACCACGTTTCATAATTTTACTTGAGAAATAGTGTGAAGCACCGAAACGCGATTTCCAGTTTTTCAATTTTTTGGCGTTTAAGCAAATGATGCTGCTTCAAGTTGCATATTTGTGTTCGCGACACGAAAATGTATACGCGCAGATGACCTTCTACACCAAATAATGCTTTTTGTGGCTACACCCACGGCCCGTCAGTGCTAGACAATCTCATCTAAATGGTCCAGAACCTCACTGCACTATTATTACTTGTCTGCCAGAACCGTCATTACCTGGCAGCCTCACGCCACTTTGGCAGCGAAGCCTGCCTGAGCAGTATTCAGAACTGTGCTCTGACGTTTGTTGCTGCATTCTCCAGAAAATATAGGAATGAATGGGGGTGAGCCATTAATAAAAGTAGTGGCAACCGCAAAGTTAGAAATGTCTACCTGCGAAAACACAGACGTCTCTTACACGTCCCTGTATGTGACGTCTGTAAATGACGTCCCTGTAGGTTACCTGCAAAAACTCAGACGTCACCTACACCTTACTCACCACGAAGCTTCCAGCAACATCTTGTGAGTTCATGCTGGTTTCTCGCAGGTACCAATTGTGTGATCCTCCGTTAATTATTTGGAAAGTACTCTACGAGCAGAACTGGCGGTCCTAAACGCCCAAGGCGAAGTAGTGTCACCCAGTGGGCTGACTCACCTTTCACTGAAGTTTTACTCAAGACGCCAATGGTGTTTATAAAACGTGGAGTCTACTTATAAACAGTGGATAATAATGTCCAAGGCACGCGAAGGCCACCGCAAGAGGCATAAAAGCGAATCTGAACGGCAGGAGGGGGATTAAGATTGTTACTTGGTAGAATTATTCTGAGTTGTAGATACATAGAACGTTTTAGGCATATTTAAATTGCGGGCAGCGACAAGGTTTGCAAAAATGGAAAGCGTCCGTGTTCCGTTATTCCACTTTCAGCTTCATTCCAGTTCCAGAAGTACTGCTTGCGAGACTAACTTTGAAAAGTCGCAATAATACGACACAAAAAGTAGAATCCTAAAATATTGGAAGTAAATATCAAGTTATGTAAATAAAGTTCGCCAAAACCGCATGGATAATTCCGTCAAGCGATAATAAAGATTGCAGAGACGCAGCAGTTTCATGTAACCTTATACGAAAATCAGAAACACCATGCAAGCGCTCACACGTACTGGGTTGCGTGCATAGGGTGTGAGCCCATATTGTAAACGGGTACAGTTCGGAAACAAAATCCGCAGATAATGCGTTCTTGTTTAGCTGCTACCACCTCTCATGTACTTCGCTATGTACGCTCATGGCTGTATTAGACCTACAATCCGCGTACGCACTTGATATTGGGCCTTCGCCTGGTGTGTGTTTTCTTTTTAGCTCCGTCTCTGTACTGCCTTCACACCGCGACGGTTACGATGTGATGATGAAAGAATGCTTGCTGTACAGTTTTATTTCGTGCAACTTTGCAGAGAGACCAATACCGCTACCAAAATTAAGGTTTGAATAATAGAAGCCCACCCCCAGTGTATAAGTTGCGCCCGTGTAACCATGGAAAGCAATTATGTGTGTAAGCTAAATATCTTTATGGAACTGCAAAACTAATGTTCCAAAGTTGCAGCCAAGACGTCTGTTAGGTATTTGATTGAATAGGTTACAATGAATAGGTTACAACCGTGTAGATATTAAAATTTATAAATTAGCGCTAAGAGAACCGAATACCCTTGAAACATCCTTAGGACGCAATTCTGTGTGATAAACATCGCGCCTATGTCAGCGATGTGCTGTCATTATTTGTTGGGCATCATAACGAGTACGAGTCATGCATATCTGGGTAGCTTCATTCTAAGCCAAAAGGTAGCCCTGAGAGAAACTTCATGCAACCTGCAATTTTAAGTAAGGTTTACATCCCTTAAGCACCGAGTACATTATACTGCCCATATAAGCAAATCCTAGGCGGATATTTGGTGACTGATTCCCTTCGGCAAAAATGTGCAAATGTGGTTAATTATTTATTTTCGTTGCGAAAAATAAACGCCGAAAATGTCGCCAGGACCAAGGGGTCGACGACAAATCAAGTGGTTTGTTTGTGACTGTTCAGAAGTCTTTTATTATTCAAAAATTTAAAATGTTTTGAAAAGTTCTATCTTTTTCACATTACCATAAATAATCATGAGATGTCAGAAATAAAAGCGTCGTTTTTGCCTGCATGAGATTCAACGGTATACGTGTTACAGACCTTTCTTTTTCAACGAAGTGCGCCATAAAAACTAGTGATTCTGAATATTTGGGGTCGGTTTCTTCGTTTATTTGGCATGTTTCAATGACTGTTTTGGAGTGTACGACATAAAAGACTATTATACATACTAAAAACCGCTACTTTTATTCTTTATTCTGCTAATTTATTTCTACAGAGGTACACTTCACTGTTTTCTCTCCCGGCAAGCTGTGTTACGATCACCGTACATCTAACGTTGGTGTTTTGCTATGTTTTTGACGACTTGGCTGCTGTCATTTATGTTCTTTTGCTTTTGTTTTGTACTTAAGAAGCAAAATGGCGCTGTTTGACATTGTGAACACACCATACCATACAATCCGTTTACTTTTCAGGAGACCTTTGTTAAAGACAACGCGGATGTATTGGATAAGGCTTACATATGCTGCTGGCCTAATAACACAGCATCGGTACAAGCTTGACTATCTGGTTTTCATAATGCGGATACCTATTAAATAATGCCAACCTTGCAACCGTTCGCAATATTCAAATAAAAAGCACTATAAAGCTCTGCTTCATAGCAACGTCTGGTTGTGTAGCATTTAACAGAAGGGTTATTCGGTAGCAGAAAGACAACAGAAATAGAATGCTTTGTAAACAAACCTATTTATTAGCGAACTGTATGCTCATGCGTGAAAATATTGACCATGCATTTACACCCAATGCTCAATACATATATTTCACAGCCGATTCTACGTTTTGTCTTTAGAAATAATGGCTTTGCATCCTATCTGACGAGTGGTTTTTCTTAAACATAAACCTGGTGCTAGTATATGATAACAATGTAAAGTTCAGTTTTAGTTTCGGTTTATTAGTGATTTCAAAAATTGTACTCCATGATATATTATACAGACAGATGTCCAATTGTTGTAAATAGTAGCCGGACCCTAGTCGAGCAAATTGTCCCGAAGGAGGTGTAGTATTATTTAGTTAAAGCGAAGCCTTCCGTCTATTACTAATGGTGGATTCGACCACAAACCACAAAGCACTGGGAAAAGCCAAGTATGTCTGATTATGATAATCATGGTGCTTCAAATAAAAACCGTTTGTTTTTCTGGGAAAGAGATGTTCTAGCAAAAAGGCGACGTTTTCGAAGACCAAGATCAGAACCCAAAACTATACTTCGTTATGCCAAGATCACACTCTACGGCGTATAACTTTCACAGTGGGTTACCACAAAGGCACATTTAGCGAGTCATGTAAACAACTCTTGCCGCGGATGGACTTGATTCAGGGTCGGACGAGTTCTGAAAGGTTAAGTATTTTGGCTTTGACTTCGATTTAGTTCGCATAGGAGAAAACTTCGCGTTTTACCATCTTTATGTTAAGAGAACAATTTTAAGTTAGAACCTTTCTATCATCACAAAACTATTACAAAAAGGCTGACAATAAACGGAACTGTTTCTGCAACCATTACTTGAACGGCTCCGCGCTGCGGACAATAATTATTGAGAAAAGAGAACATATTTGGACGAATGTGTATGCTAAGCCAATAAACTTACCTACGCACCGACGTACTAAGAGAATTGATCTATGTTTATGTAAGACCATTTATGGTGCGATGTGCTTGCTTCGTCGCCGAGAGAGCATTTTGAAAGAAGCAGGTGCATTTCGAATCCAGGCTCTGAAATCAATTGAGGTGAACTCAGAGAGTGAGACCACAAGTAAAGACTTCAAAAGTGCACTGCTCTTGATACAGGTGGCCTGCATAAAAATCGTTTTAAACAACACTTATGGAAGCCTACGTTGTGGCATAAAAAAAAAACAAGTGGTAGAGTTCTGACCACTTGATCCACACTGCTGACGCGATGTGGAAACGTCTTCCTGGACTAACAATTTCCTCTTGATTAGAAAAGCCGAGAACGAAAACAAATATCAGGGGACGTCTCCGCCCTTTTTTATCCATTTAACCCTGAAGTGAATTTGTCAAGCTCCCGTTTTTGCATGCACTTCGTAGACTGGCTCAAATTAGCAAACTTTTCATCGTTTATCCGGTTGACAAATCGGTAATTATTTTACAAACCGCGAAAGAAGAAAAACTACCATGCGCGGTTTGCGGCGGCCGCACCAACTAAGGCTGTGACGTTGGGAGGAGGGAGCACTGTAATTGGACGATGCCCAAGGTTAGCAATCAAACACGTTTCGGTTTCGGTTTCGGTTCTGTAAAACACAACCAATGGCGTTGTTGGATGGGCAATCTCAATATCTTAGTAATCATCGTACCGCGCTTCTGCCATGTTGTCGGCTGTAAAATGCATAAGATAAGCCTCCCAGGACGGCTTGGAATCGTAGCATTCACTAGCCGAGGCCTACGCAGTGCATGAACGACCTCAGCGTCCCCGCAAACGCACAAAAGCATGCACTTTTGCCCCATATTTGCAGCTTGCCCCACTAATACCTGTATCGTATAAAGCGTGTTCGCACCAGGCCAAGGGTCTGTTGATTCCGGCCTGTGCCCACTGCCCGCAAGCAGTCGGTGCTTATGGCAACAGCACGCCAACGAGAACTCGCTAGCGCGCCAGTGCCAGCCTGCGCGTGTTCTGTGAACTAGTTCGTGGAGCAATGAACGTTGCGGCCCAAAAAAAGGTGAACTCAGTATATAGAAAACATCGGCGGAAAACAAAAAAGCTAACATAAAAAAAAGCACACACCCGCGGGGATTCGAACTTGTGACTTGCAAAACAGTTGCTATGACATACCTAGCGCTCCAGACCACTCAGCCATAAGCGAGCGCGAAGGCAATGGAAATATAAGGTTTATAATGTATAACCAGTTTACACTTTTATTTAGTTTGGATAATTTTATGTACTTAGGGCAGCGCTGTTATCACTAGTCGCTGCGCCTTGACATGTGGGTTATAATAAATTCTCTTTACCCTAGTATTCCAAGCAGCTTAGGTGACTATTTGTTGTTTTGCGCTCGTGCAGTAAGCATCCCCCCAAGTTCCCACAATATCTCACGTCTAGCAATTGCATTTCTTGGACGGAAAAGCATTCGCAGATGCGTAGTCGTGCTGCTGGCCGCTGTGCTTGTTCGCCCAGCGCAAAAAAGTGCTTCCCGCACCCTAGTTTTACGCTGTACGGTAAAAATATCAGTTGATTTTATTTCCTTAGTACCTATATTGACTTCGCTCACTCTTCTCCCGCCTTCAAGAGGCCTTATATTTTCCTACTGGCGTACCAGCCAGCGAAGCGTCGCATGTCCGCTTGTGCAGCGCTTGTGGGAAGCGACCTTGACTTGGAGCTAGATACAGTGTACAAACTAACGAAGTAAAGAAAGGCACATTCTTCCATTCACAAACGTGTCCTGGGTTCGTTTCAACTGAGCGAACGAGTTGCGGCGACCCGTCGCCGGCCGGCGGACGAAACGCTGGGCCGACGGACTCTGTCTGAAGGCCGGGGAGCCGTGCAGTAGCGCAGCCAATTGCGAGCTCGGCTCCTCTCGACGTCACACGAAAACGCCACAGAAAATGGGTGAGCGTAAAGAGAGGAGGACAGCATTTTCAAAATAATTTTTCTACTAAATAAAATCGCGTAAACGCGCCCAGAGTGGTCGAAACATGGCCTGGGGACTCCGGACTACAATGTGCGCTAGTAATCCCGCAATGTTTACATATCACTTCAGTGTCCCTTTAATATTGCAACAAAGTCGGCCATCTTGAGAGAGAGAGAGAGAGAGAGAGAGAGAGAGAGAGAGAGAGAGAGAGAGAGAGATAGGAAATGTTTATTGAAAAGGAGAAGAGGTCGGCCTGAGAAATAGATCTTGGGCCTGCTACTTCCCTCTGGGGGGAGGGTACTGAGGACAGAAAGAGAAAGGAATGAATATGGAAGGTAAGCGAAATGACACTGAAAGCGACAAATGAACTATGTACAAGCAGTAAAACCAATAAACGTCTCACGTACAACGGGCCGCTGAATCAGATGACTGCTCAGACATTATTTCGCAGTCTCTTCAATTTTGTCGCAACCTAGAGGCGAGAATCCAAAGAGGAGTCACCAAGAAATGTAAGCAGGGCTTTAACGGCTAGGCTTTGCTTCCTGTTGTCAGCCCACGTGCCCAAAATATTTTGTTCGGATAGAGGGCGAGTGTCCAAGCGCAGTAAAGGTGTCTCAAGGTTCATTCGCTCACTAGAGTACATTGGACAAGCACTAAGCAAATGTTCGATAGTCTCAGGGCAACCGCACAGAAGGCAGTCTGGGCTGTCCTCTCGTACGATTGTGTGAAGATACTTCCGAGTCAATGCTACTCCAAGACGCAGCCTGTGTAGCAATATCTCTTGACTTCGGCGAAGACGAGGAGCATGACTGACCCAGAACTTCCGCTCGGCCATTAACGTCAAGTGCTGGTGACACAGCCAAGAGATTTTCTTAGCACCACCAGTTTTCGCAGAGTTGTCGGTGATGCTTTCATTTTGTGCAGGAAGGTGGCTTCGCGCCCTTCAAAACGTGCTGTTAATTACATGCATTTGCACTTCTTCCTAATTACAATCAGTTTCAGGAACGGTGCCAGCGGTGACTGAGGTATTCCTCCTATAGACTGTTTTCAGTGTGCCGTTAGTTTCGCCTCAGCCAGAAGGCGCTAGCGCAGCGGGCGCCATACGGCTCTTTAGCACTGTTGAGTATGGTAGTTGCCTTATACTGCCATGACACGTTGTTAATAGCGTCTTTCGTAAAATATAATGAGAGCCATGGTTTATTGCTACCGACGCAGTTGTACCTGATACAGTCGCCGCGACACAGATCAAAACTTTCGCAGCAGCGCCCCAGTGTACGGAAACTAGTAAATGCCCTGACGCTCCGACACCACTTTAGCGTATAGTTCGATCACTCACTCCGAAGAGTTGATATATCACCCGTATACCAGGCATGTCGTGCTAATGACAAATCAGACTAGATGGTTTTGGTTTTTGGCTGAAAAAGCAGCAAAAACACCTTTTATTTAGATTATGACTGTGGTTCAGAACCTAAGTTCTCTGCTTGCGCCATTAGCTCGCATCACGCACCTCGCGAAAGCCACCCTCGAGGACATCATTACCTGTGAAATCTGAAACAACAGATACTGTGGAACACTCGTTATCGTCGAATCACATTGGGGGTAATTTTTGACTCAGACTGGGGCGGCGCCGCAGTAGAAAAGCTGCAACAAAATGGAAGTTCGCCCCTAAGCGCTCAATAATAAAATTTTACGTATTGCTCCAATCGGCGGCGTGGCTGCATGGTTATTACAGGTAAGTTATTAAACCACAAATAAATAAAACTTGCTCTAGCAAATCTGAAATATTACTCCACGAAAATCTTTTGTATACAAAATACCAAGGGATGACCGAAAATTGCAACTAGCTAACGAACCAAATATCCTACGCAATCAATTTTTTCATGCATGTGGAAAAAAGCATACCAATACATTTTCTTGTGCACAGCATCATTTGTTAATGCAGGATGAAATCCTCACGTTCTGACAAAGCTTGCTTGTACAATTTTAGAGTTTGCAACTTGCAGTGTATCCACTAAGTAGTACCAGAGTCCTTAAAGCATTGAAAGACTCTGGTAGTACTCACGTGTCCCGCACGAGATCGCTTCCTGTTAAAGGACCCACATACGCAATGGTTTCGTCCACTGCATGTGCTTCACGGCAGAGGCAACATCTGTATTTACACAGCCGCAAGTTAGCGCTCGCGGAACAGGCTACAGCTGATAATGCGTGAGAGGTATATCAAGTTTCAAGTTTATTTTCTAACATTACAGTGTTGGGGGTCCAGCAGACGAAAAAGCGGTCAGTGACCATTTGAAGGGTACCTGGCAGCCCGTAAACACAGCAGCTGTTTGGCAATGGTAAAAAGGATACGCATGCTAATATATACGTGAAATTCACAGATATATACAGATGCATAAGTGTACATGCAACAACAATGCATAAGTGCACATACACTTAGATAATATTATTCATGACATACATTAAGTAACAATAAAAAAATGCATAGACACAATAAACACAATTCTGAAATATAACAGAACCACCTATGCCTTATTCAAGGCAGGTGACACTTCACTGTGTGAAAGAAAAAGAAACCACAACAAACAGTAAAAGCCTATACAAGTGCACAAAAGTTAGACCAATAACTATATGGCCACAAACTATATTCGCAGATTCGTCTTCCTACACTTTCTGTAGTCCATACCATCTTTTTGAAATTTGTTAAGGATCGAGGGCGATGAATATTGCAAGGACTGTAGAAAATACCCGGTGTGCCGAAGGGGAACCAGCCACCTCTAACCGCGGCGTGTGCGAGAGTCGCTTGTTTGAAGAGTAATACTTGAAATTCTTGTAACGAAGTTTCTGAACTTGTCATTAGAAAAAAGATACGAATTAAGTAGACGGAAACTATAGTAATTCCTCGCGCTATTTCATATCGGGAAAAGAGAGGTGCACTATGATCTCTGAAAGGGACATTTGAAATAAATCGAAGTGCTCTCTTTTGCAGACTGTCTCCATATGCTGTCTCCATCAGCTGATAATTAGCGCTGAACGCTGCATGCAGCTTTCTCATAAACATGAAGAGTTCAAGGACCAACATGCAACTGCAACACGCATGCAGAATACTTTTCTTTCACAGCACTCTTTAGCCATAAAAGCCTGAGTACACAGACTACATTAGCATACGCTGGATGGAGAGGAAACCTAGAACCAGCTTCCACAATTATGAGAACGGATCTTGTGATGGGCAGTTCTGCGCGAGTGCGAGGTACAGACGAGTATGGCGAATAACACGCTCGCTGATGTTCGCAGCAGATGAGTGACCGACGTACGCGTGTGCTTTCGACCGAATGAGAGAAATCGTTCTGCGCTTCGGTAGGGAGTCCAAAGGACCACCCAAGACCAAAAAAAAAACATCGTTGCCTTCACTTTATTGGGAGTGCTTGCTTTCCGGAACGTACACAATCACTACATATGTACGTGCAAAAGCACCCATCCGCGTGCGCACTTTGAGAAACGGGCCGAGCGCTAGCTTAACTAGGAATAACATGGGAAACGAGCGACTGACGGCGCGCAAGAGAGCGCGGAGAGCGAGCTTCAACTTCCCAGCGCGTGCGCCAGGCTTGCGCTCGGAGCGAAACCATCAGCCGCCGCGAAGCAGCGCGATCACAAAAGATCAAAACAAATTTTTGTCTTCATTTTTATGAGAGTGTTTGCTTTCCGGAACGTGTATAATTGCCACATGTACGTGAAAGCGTCCATCCGCGCGCGCGCAATTCGAGCCCGAGCCGAGCGCATATCTAGGAACACGATCGGAGGTCAGCGTCAACTTGCAGGCGTGCAAGAAGAGCGCGTTGAGATCAGGGGCTCTGGTACAAAATGTTAACTTCTACCACATGTGCGTCAGCTTTCCTAGCGCCGCAAGCCAGCCCCGCCTACGGAGCGAAACCATCGGCCGCCCGCAAAGCAGCCGAAACGAGGGGAGGGGGAAAAGAGAAAAAATCTACCACGCATGAAGTCGCGAACATAGAGGGAGTGACGTCGCGGTGCTGCGTCCAAGGAGGTTAAAAAATTGCAATTTTTTTAACCTCATTGGCTGCGCCGCTGCTTAAGGGGTGTGGTCTGCCTGGGCCCTTACGGGATATGGTTTGGGAATACGCGGCCCGGGATGGGCGCGGCAGAGGCGACTCCTGAGCCGGCCGCCGTGCCCTGTTGTCCCTGCGCGCTGTTTCAGGGCCCACGGTCCAGTTAACGGGGCATCGCCTGACAACGGCGGAGAACCTTGGGGACGCGCCCGGTCGTTACGACGGATGGTTATGGGTTTCAGCTGGCGTGGAGTGGCTGTCCGGTTTTCGACGAGAATCGTGGGTAGAGACGATACAGAGCGTTCGTAGAAGCTCGTCCCTTGCGCTCGCACATGTTTCCGCGGGTTTCCGAATGTTTGTTGTAGCTATTTCATTTGCTTTTGATATTTTGTTTTTTGGTTGGTGAGAGAGGGTTACCAATATCTCAGAGTTACAGGGGGCGTCACCTATCGCAATGTAAACCCGGATGTGGTAACCCGACCAAACAGATCACCAGGCCATGCTGATTCGCCCGTGTATCGGGATGGGGGGAGAATAAGTGACCCATTAAAACTACAAGACACGAAGTCTCGGGGTTAAATACTCAGAGTTTTAATCTACTATGCACGGCCGGCGTATTGCTGGGCTAGCCAGTTCAGGCTAGGGAAGATCTCACCACTTGGGTAGTCTTGGGTCAGGGTCTGTCGCTAACGGGGGTGCCGCGGGCACAAAGTCTTAGCTGACCTAGAAACCCGCTTTATTTCTTACTCTGTCTACTTCAGTCTGTAAATATCTTGTATATGTCTCTCGCTTAAATATACAGTTTTAGAAACCCTCAACAACTCTCATCGTCGTGTCATCAGTGCCGCAACCATCAGGCACCAACGCAGACCATCGGAAGACTTCTATACTCCACAACATCGGCTCATAGAAGCAAGAAACAGAGAACTAAACCTTTACTGGCGCAGTCGGGCATAATCTGTGTGGCAGGGCGACAAGGAGGGTGACTACTGACTGCAGAACAAGTAAGAGCCGCATCTGCAACGTGGGGAAAACCTCGTCTTCCGGGAGCCCGGGCAGACAGCGGGACGGCGAGCTAGGGACAGCTTACCGGGACCAGCGGGATCGACGGAACCGCTGACACGTATTCGGAGAGACTGCTCGCGTAGCGACGCATCGGAAGAGCGACCGCTGACACCAAAGACTGGGCACGGACGGTGCAGCGACGAGCAGCAGCGAGAGACACCACCGGGAGAAAGACGGAGAAGCGACGGGCGACTACATATCCTAAGGTGAGTCCCCTTTTGATGTCACCTAGGGGCGAGCACTGCTGTCCGCATTTAGTCTTGGTGTTTCATGAACACGCGTTTCGGGCATTTAAACCCGGACAAGTGAAGGCTTTCAACGACGAGCGGGGACGAGGAGCGAGAGCAGGGGGGAGGTTCACCTGACCCTGAGATGTCGAAGATGCAGTTTGAGCTAAGGCTGGTGTCCCAGGGTTGTAAAGCTCTCGAACTTGAGCTCGAGGTGACAAAAGCGAAAGGAAAATCAGACACAGGCACGGGAGAGAGTTCTTGTACGCCGCCTAGCCGAGACGCACACACGGAATTCCGTCATTTTTTGAAGCTGCTGGTGGGAGCACTATCAAAATTTCATACAGAGACAGAAGTGTCCGTGTGGTTTGAGTCCATTGAGAACACAGTGGAGGCGTAGGCGGTACCACGGGAATTGTGGGGCAAATTGTCTTTCCGCTAATAGCGGAGAGAGTGCAGTTTTTATCGACGCGCCTCACACCATCGGAACAGAAGGCTTATGAGACGCTCAAGAAAATAGAGCTTGAAGAGCTTAAGCTTTCAGCAGGAGAGTATCTCAGGCGGTTCCTCAGGACGAGGAAACGGGCAAACGAAGGGTGGCGACCGTTTGCCACGCCTATTCAGAGCTACCTCAGTTTCTACCTGGACGCGGAAGGGGTGAAGACGTCGGATGAGCTGGTTGAGCTACTAGTAGCAGATCAGGCCAAAAACAACTCTCGGAAGGCCCACTGCGCTACGTCACGTTGCAGGAAAGGCACAAATGGGAGAAAGCTTCCGCTTTGTCGGCCCTATTGCAAACATATGAGAAAGCGGAGGGGGAAGGCAGAGCATCCAAGACAGCAGAAGCAAAGGATGCCCAGTCCCCTTATGTGCTGCAAGACAAGGGAGCTAAAGAACCGCCGAAGCAGGGTGCCAGGAAACAGTTCGGTAATAAGCGGGCGCCAAGGGGTTATTACGCGTGCGGGGCTCTCGGTCACCAAAAGGCAAAGTGCCCGCACGGTACAAAAAACCAGCCAAGCCAGGCACCGAGCATTGCTAACAACAGCTTGTCGGCGCGGGTGGCGACAGAGGGGATCAAGGGCGCGCACAGTGAGCTGCAGCCAGTCACGTTGGAATGTTTGAACAGCCAGATCGGCGCGATCCGCGACACGGGGGCAGAAATCACGGTCCCCCGCGAGAGCGCCGTTCCCGCAGAGTTAGTTAAGCCGCATGACATCATTGGCCTAGTTTCCACCTTTGGGGAGAAAGTCAGCGCCAAGTTGGCGGTCGTGCCCCTAAACATTGCGCGCGAGACTGGCGTGTTCGCCGAGATAAGAGAGACAGTGCCAATGCTCTGCGCGCTAACTGACAAGCTCGTTTCACGAGCAGATAGCTTGCTTTCCCGAGAAGCGTGGGAGTCGCTCACAAATGAGTGCGACATGAAAGGGCTCGTAACGGTGGGCGACGAGGAAGCTACCGCGTGCGCGGATATCCAGTAGGCGGGGCGAGAGGGCGCAGCAGCCGGAAAGGAAATCGAGGCGCTCCGGGTTGCGGTTTCCCAGAGAAGCGCGAAGGGCGGCTGCAGTCAGGGCACGAAAGGTAATGCCGGAGAACAATCGGGCCTCGAAGAGGCGGGCGAAAGTACCGCGTCAGCCGAATTCCGGAGAGCGCAATGAAGCGACGAGACTTTGCAATGTGCATGCAGAAACGGCAGAGCAGGAAAGGAAGGAATTATCATCATCGAAGGGCTCCTTTACCACAAAGACAAGCTACAGGGCAGCCAGTGAAGCAGCTCGTCCGTCCCGAGGGTAGGCGAAAGGAAGTGCTCCAGATGGCCCACCAGTCTAACGGGGGGACGGGGGGGGGTCGCCTGGGCTTCTGTAAAGCAAAGGGCAGGATAAAATCCAAGTTTTTTTTGGCCAGGCATGGAAATCGAGATTAGGCGCTACTGCCGGAGCTGCCATGGGTGCAGACAAGGGCAGACCTCCAACACTCCGAGAGTGTACCTATAGAGCCACTGGTGCGGCGAAAGTACCCTTCCGAGCTGGTCCACGTGATAGGCCCACTTGAGCCGGCGTCGGCTAGCTGCTACAGATACGTGTTGTGTATTGTCGACCTGTGCACACGGTGGCCGAACGTGGTGTGCATGCGCTCCTGAGCGCCAGGCCGACTTGCGACGCCCTGTTGAGCATGTTCACCATGACGGGGATGCCCGAGCTTATCGCATCTGACTGCGGAGCTAACTTCACCGCAGAGTTCACAAAGGTGTTTCTGGGAAAACTAGGCTGCTCCCCTAGGTTCTCGACGCCGGGACACTCCAAAATAAAGGAGCCGTCGAAAGGTGGAACCGCCTTTTTATGAACATGTTGGCCCACACTATACAAAATAAGGAAGGGACTGGAACAAGTTCGCCGTGGGCTTATCGGGAGGTCCCGAACGATCCGACGGGGGTCACACCCTTTCAGATGCTTTACGGGAGAACGCCAAGCGGCCCGCTCTCCGTGGCAAAGTGCATGTGGGAAGGAGAGGGCACCGTGCCGACGGCTCTGAAGCCGTCCCCATCGGCGTACATGAGAGACATGATGGCGAGGCTAGGTCGCGCCGCCGAGGCGGCCGATTGATTTGATTGATTGTAGGGTTTAACGCGCCGACGCAACGAAGGCGATGAGGCGCGCCGTAATGGAGGGCTCCGGATTAATTTTGACCACCTGGGGATCTTTAAGTGCGCCGAAATCTCGTACACACGGGCGTTTTTGCTTTTCGCCTCCATCAGAAAAGCTGCCGCCGCGGCCGGGAATCGAACCCGCGACCTCGTGCTCAGCAGCGTAACGCCTTAGCCACTGAGCCACCGCGGCGGGTCCGAGGTGGCCGAGTAATGAGCAGAAAGCAGCAAAACGCCTACGCGAGCCATTGGAATAAACGGGCTGCGTACAAGACCTTTCAAGCGGGTGAGGCGGTTTTGGTTTTCGACGATCAGCGTCCTGGGAAAATGTTTCCTAAATTGAAAGGACCCAGCACGGTCGTCCGAGGGCATCGGGAGCACTAATACTTCGTGGAAATGCCAGGAGGAGGCAGAAAGCTTGTGCATGCCAGCAAATTGCGGCCCTACTAAAGCAGGGTGAGCACAAAGAGTGTTATGTTTGACGAGGGCGGGGCTTTGGTAAAGTCGACTATGCACCTCGGCTGACAGATGAGCGTTCCAGTGGCATGGTCTCCCAGAAAGCATGACAGGTCATCAGGAGAAAAGAGCCAGGGCTGACATTCGAGCAGTGGTCACAGAGCACGATGGCTGTTTAAGGACAAACCAGGAATGCCCAAGGTGAGGGAACACTACAATCTGTTAGAGGAAGGGTTCGCACCAAAATCGTGTCGCCCCTACCGCGTACCCGCCGCATTACAAGGGGAGGTGTGCAGGGAGGTCGATGAGCTCCTTGAGGTAGACCTAATTTTCTGTTGCGAGAGCCCGCATGCACATCCAGCTGTATACGTTGCTAAAAAGGACGGCTCCTTGAGAATATGCGTGGATTACCGTAGGTTGAACGCCGGCACTGTAGCGGATGCGTATCGCATGGCCCTGCAGCAGGAGCCGTCATGAGAGTAGGGAAGGCACGTTTCATAACTGTTCTCGACCTCCGGAGACAATACTGGCAGGGGCCGTTCGCGCAATCGCCTCAGCTTGTAACCGCGTTTATGTGTCCCAAAGGATAATTCGCGTGGAGGGTTATGCCTTTCGGTCTTAAAAATGCCGCTCAGACTTTTCAGCGAGCAATGATTGATCTCTTGCTGCCGCATTCCGTGTACGCCTGCGCCTATTTGGAAAATATCGCGGACTTCAGCGAGACGCTCGAGGAACACCTGCAGCATTTACATGCGGTCTTCACGGCCTTAGAGGTGGTAAACCTTCAGGATAACCTTGAGAAGTGTCAAATCGCATGTGGTTCCATACGCTACTTAGGGCACGTGGTAGGATCAGGGACGCATGCGCCAGACGCAGAGAAGTTAGCGGCCATACAGGGCTTGCAAGCACCAACTACTAAAAAAGAACTACGTAGTGTGCTGGGGCTTTGCGGCTATCGCCGAGGCTACGTTCCGAACTACGCCGTGGTGGCGAGGCCGTTGACAGAACTGACGGGAAAGAGGGTTTCTAACAAGATACCGTGGTCGCGGAAGCCGAAAGCACGTTGAAACGGCTCACAGCAGCGCTTTGTGAGGCAGTGACGCGTGCAACGCCATACCAAAACAATCCGTTTTGGCTTTACACTGACGCCTCCGCGTTTGCAGTGGGGGCTTGCCTGTCACAGCGTCCTGCTTATGGCTCGTAGCGCCCAATAGCGTTCGCCAGCCATAAGTTCTCTCCTACGCAGCTAAGATGGTCGACAATCGAGTGGGAAGCATTTGGGTTTATTATGGAGTTGAATAAGTTCGATCTTTGGCTGTTCGGCGCTCAGGTGACGGTGGTGTCCGACCATAGCCCGCTCTCGTTACTCACCCTGACTACGCCTACCAGCGCCAAGTTAACGCGCTGGGCGCTAGTCCTACAAAGGTACAATGTCGTCGTACACTACCGAAAGGAAATGCTAATGACAATGCTGACGCGCTGTCACGGGTTACGAACGCATGTTGGGATTCGGACGGCAGTGCTCGTGACTAGGTGGCGGGGAAAGATACCTCGAGGGTGCAACAGTGACCGACCACGTTGCCGAGGGACGCAACGACGAGACGTGGTGGGGCTGACTCAGTGTGTGCGTGTCTGCCAGTGATCAGCGAGGCGCAGTGGACTCGAAGTCGTGTTACGAACAATACGTTATGCTGGAGACATTTCTTTCCTTATGAAACTCTAAGGATTTTGGGGGGTTTCCTTTTTCGGAGGTGTTGCGTGACGCTTTTCTCGCCTCTTTTGTAAATAGTTGGTTATACTCCCGTAGTGACCAGTGGCCCCCTACGTGAATTTTGTGACGGTTGTGTAAGGGATCCAGGCGCCAGCGACGCGGAATCTGTCGAACGCAGAGGGAGTGGAGCGGTTCCGTGAAGTGGGAATGAATGAATCTATGGCGGCCAGCTTCTTAAAAGCAAGCGGCCTCTTTGTCACGCCGCTCGCGTGAGGACACATTGTCTGGGGCCGCAGCCGCGTCGTCGCGTTGTGTTCGCCAGAGTGCCTGGTGTAGCCCTGGGAAAACATTGGCGGTATGGCAACCTGAAGGGCACTCAGGGAACTTGGCAGTAGCTGGCTCCGGGCCCACCGCGTTTTCGTTCAGTAGATTGTAAAACCATTCGGTCCGCTACACCTCCGGAGACGGGGAGATTCGGAGCTGTCAACTGGAGCGGGA
The DNA here is from genome assembly GCA_013339765.2 of Haemaphysalis longicornis. Taxonomy (NCBI): domain Eukaryota; kingdom Metazoa; phylum Arthropoda; class Arachnida; order Ixodida; family Ixodidae; genus Haemaphysalis; species Haemaphysalis longicornis. The sequence goes on along the minus strand of CM023448.1, from coordinate 12,398,191 downwards.
CGGCGGTCGATTTAGGGGAAAGTAATCTCTTTGTTGGACCGTGCGCGCGCGGAGTGAAGGCATGCGAGGCTGTGCGCGTAGCGGCCCGGGATGGGCGTGGCAGAGGCGACTCCTGATCCGGCCGCCGTGTCCTCTTGTCCTTGCGCGCTGTTTGACGGCCCATGGTCCAGTTAACGGGGCATCGCCTGTCAACGGCGGAGAACCTTGGGGACGCGCCGGGTCGTTAAGACGGATGGTTATGGGTTTCAGCTGGCGTGGAGTCGCTGTCCGGTTTTGGATGAGAATCATGGGAACAGCGATACAGACCGCGTTCGTAGAAGCTTGTCCCTGGCGCTCGCACGTGTTTCCGCGGGTTTCCGAATGTTTGTTGTAGCTGTTTGATTTGCTTTTGGTATTTTCCTTTTCGGTTGACGAGAGACGGTGACCAATGTCTCAGAGTTACTGGGGCTCGCCTACCGCAATGTAAAGGCGTATGTGGTAACCCGACCAATCAGATCACCAGGGATGCTGATCGGCCCGTGTATCGGGGGGGGGAGACTAAGTAACCCATTAAGACAATGAGACACGAGGTCTCGGGGCTGAATCCTTAGGGTTTTAATGTGCTATGCACGGCCGGCGTATTGCCGTGCTAGCCAGGTTAGGCTAGGGAGGATCGCACCAATTGGGTAATCAGAACACGTCGCTGACGGGGGTGCCCCGGGCACAAAGTCTTAGCTTATCTAGAAATCCACTTTATTTCTTACTGTGTCTACATCAGTCTGTAAATATCCTGTATATGTCTCTCGCCTAAATATACAGTTTTAAAACCCTAAACTACTTTCGTCGTGTCATCAGTGCCGCAACCATCAGGCACCAACGCAGACCATCGGAAGACTTCTACACTCCACAACATCGGCGCATCAAAGCAAGAAACAACGAACCAAAGCTTTACTGCTATAGTATATAACAAACATTTAAGCAAACTGAAGAGGTCGACCAGCACCAATCTTTCGTTCAATGTTATCGGAAATCGCACAGCAGTAACCGACACGCTTCCAATTCGCCATTACGTAAAGCTGAACTGGCAAATGTGCTCCTCGCATCGTGGATATCACCTGCTACTGCCGTCTCAAGGTTAGAAACACTGTCTACAGAAATGTCAAAAACCATCTCACAAAAAAGGAGAAACCAATGATGCCTACACGTCGTCAGTCGGAGCAACAGAGAGCGCCCAACTCTATACTACTGGCAGCAGAGCAGCGAATCGAAGTAGAAACAACAAGCAGGAGAGGAACGCGGTTTCGGTTTCGGCAGCCCTTGAGAACAAGCAAAGCCCCGTGGTGGTGGTTGTGGTTGTGATTGGCGGCTGAGGAAAGTGAAAGGAAAAGCAGTAGGGATATTTCGAGCTCTGCAAGGAGCCATCTGCATACAACCCATGGAGTGCAGGTGAAAACGCGAAAACAAAAAGAAAAGTTCTGGCTTGAACAGCGGCTCTCAGCTTCGGGTTGCACACGACCTCAGTTCGCACTGCTGGCCTGGTATGCGCTGCCAGATTCTAAATTAACTGCGGCAATACTACAAATGCGGGTGGCTTGCTTTGCCTTTCTGGTAGATATGGGGCCGCGTGAATGCAAGAACGTCGTTTGTCAGCAGAGAATACGATTCATTCTCTTGTACGCGACGTCCGACCACACTGAGACAGGCCGAACCAAAAAATATATACATATAGCGCATTGAAGTTTGAAAGCCTCTTCAAAGAGAATGTGATGGAGGCTGACGAAAGCGACAGCAATCAGGCCTCAATCAATCAGGCCGACATCAATCAATTTCTCACACGCGCGCGAAAAATAGCCCCGTCGAATTGTATTGGCGTTAAATTCTGGCATATGTCTGTCTTTGTGAACACATCTGCAAATGTTAAGCCTGAGGAAGAAGCATAGGAATCGGAATGCAAGTACTAGACGGAGAACGATTACCCACCATGGTGCCTCAGTCGCTAAGGCATTGCGCTGTTGAGCACGAGGACGAGGGTTCGATTACCGGCCGTGGCGGCCGCTTTTGTGGTGGAGGCGAAAAGCAAAAACACCGCGTGTACAAGATATCGGCGCACGTTAAAGATCCCCAGGTGGTCAAAATTAATCCATACGAGACCTCCACTACAGCGCGCCTCATCGCCTGCGTTACGTCGGCGCGTTAAACCATACACAATCAAGTCAATCAACCCCCGAGTACGGGGATGTTTCTTCGCCCCTGCGTATTCAGCCGTTTCCAGGTGCGCGGTCGCGAATTCTGCAACTTAGCACCGCCTCGCACCAGGTAGCCAATGCTAGCGGAAGGGAAAACAAGCACACGCTCGAGCGTCCAATGGCGGTCTTCTGATCTTCGTGATTTGCGATGCATCCCTCTCACGTGGGATTCTTTTTGGCCAGAGTAACGATGCAGAGGATGGAGAGCAAAGACGGAAGCGGTCGTCGCAGAGAAAACTCATCTGCGGTCGTAACAGGCGACACACACACACACACACACACAGAGACACGCACAAACTAAAAACGAAAGCAGTGCCAGCCACGTGAGTCACAACGGCTGCTGACTGAGAATCCGTGAAGAACCTGCATTTCTCGCCTCGTCAATTCGTGTGTATCACGAATGTGACAGCGCGCGGAGTGTTTGCTTATTTATTCATGTATATTGCAGGGTTCAAATCAACTGTTCCGTGGGGAGTGAGACAAAGAGCGCAGGATTAAGCAGGCGTCGCAAGGAGAACAATTTTCCGCGGCCATAAACACACGTGCACAAAGAAATACATACAAAGCGACCTGCGCAGCGCCGCAACCGGCGATGTCGTGTCGCCTTTCCCCCTTTCCTTGCTCTTGTCGCCGCCGAGGCACGAAAAGAAGGAACCTCGAGACCGGAGCGTCTAGAATTCTAGAATTTATATCAATGATATCTCGGTTGGTATCTCATCGTCTATCCGGCTTTTTGCCGATGATTGTATAGTCTACCGGAAAATTAAGAGTGAGCAGGATGCCTTCCAACTTCAAAACGATTTTGTGCGTATTCATGACTCGTGTACAACGTGGAAAATGTCTTTGAATTTTAACAAGTGCGTTAATTTTTGTTTTTCAAAGAAGAAAAAGAAGATCGAATATAGATGCTGTATAAATGGTGTGCCAGTTACCACGAAGACAACTTACAAATACCTGGGTGTTTTCTTTTCTTCTGACTGTTCATAGAATGTACATGTGGATTATGTTGTCGCGAAAGCTGCGAGAGTGTTAAATTTTATTCAGCGTATCTTAAGATGTTCGCATCAGTGACTTAAAGAATGTGCGTATTTGACGTGCGTACGACCAGTCTTAGAGTACGCCTGCGCTGTCTGGGACCCGGCGCAGGTATCTCTCAGTGATAAGATAGAAAAAATACAGAACAGGGTGGCAAGGTCCGTCCTGGGACGGTATCAATGGCGGGAAAGCTGTACCGCTATGAAACAAGAATTGAATTGGGAGCTGCTTTCATCACATAGAAGAAAATTGCGATTAAAACTTTTATATTTAATATTTAATAATAAAACTGGAATCAACAAGGACATGTATTTACAGACGCCATATTATTTGTCAAATCGAATTGATCATTCCTTTAAACTGGGGGAATACCGTCCCAGGACTGCAATTTTTGAAAATTCATTTTTTGTCAAAATGATACATGAGTGGAATGGGCTCTCAAATGTACAAGTGTCTGCTGTGAATGAAAACTTGTTTTTTTCGAACCTGTAACCCCCCTGCTATACCGCCTTCGGGCGCTGCAGGTATATGTTGAATAAAGAATGAATAGAAGCAGGAAAGGAATTCTTGGGTCACGTGATCAAAACGTCACGTCACTTAAACTTGTTTTTGAGTGCCTACGGACATCGCCGAAGTGGCGTAGCAATTCCCGGGGTCCCCCTGGGTGAACGATTTGTGTTTTCAGCACCCAGCGAGACAATCCGTGTTGATTGCTACCAAACGAATCTGCAGATGCGTGAATAAACCGCGATTGTTGGTGCGATCTCCCTCTCTGGTTAGGTGTCTTGCATGCCTACTGCGACATTTCGGGAGAGAATTGCAGCCTGAGCTCAGCGTAGGTCAGCCATGCCAGTCTCCTGCGCTTGCTGTCACCGACACGGAAGAGTGGAAAAAAGGGCATCTATACGCTCATTTTTCCAGCAAGGTCAGTAACAACGTTATTTTATGTTTATTGTAGTTTTTGTGTTTATACCACTGTACTGTGTACCCAAAGCTGCGTGAATTCTTGTTTGCGTGCCCACCTCGGCCTCCTAGCTGTCATTCTCGTTCTCGATAGTATTGTGACATTAATAAATTTAGCGTGTGCTGCATACTTGGACGAGGAACAGACAGTGGAAAAAGACAAACCAGGCAAGAAGTCTTCTTTCCTACCAAAGCATGTGCGACTCGAGGAGCTGAAACTGCCACCCTGGCGTAACAGGCGACAAGTTTCTGCTGTCCGAGAGAGGACCTAAGCCCCGATGGCAGACGAGCAGGGTAAAGGGGTTGCAGCAAATGGCAAGTGGCAGGCTGGCAGCGGAGCACGAAGCCAGTGCGGTACCGGCATGCGTGTAAACGGAGCAAACAAACCTCACCTGTTTTTTTTAAATACCATGTTCACCACCAAATCAGACGTCTTTTTTTCGAAATGAACCGAACCCACAAACCAAAGCTACGTTAAATAAAACTGCACTTTCAAGATAACTCTGGCAACTTTCCCCTAGAAAAAATGTGGCAAGAAAATAGTTGAGACAATGCCTTCCAAACGTGTACGGAGGTCTTACTTCGCATGGAAGATGAGCCGGACCCTGCTGTGGCACGGATCAAAATGAGTGAAATTCATGTGCACAATAAAATTTCGCTTTTGGTGTGCCATTGGGGCTGTTTGTGGGTGTTTTCATAATTTTTTTTTCTTTTGAGAGCTGGCTTGTGAGTTCAGAGAGCAATGAGGAGATCGGCGAATGATCTGCCACCACACGTCTACGATAATGTGAACTGAAGTGAACGAACGAAATGAAACTGAAAGCTGTGATACTATCATTTTATCTTCTCTTCCTTGTCCTTACATAGTAAATCTGGTTATTATTATTATTACTCCTAGTTACGTCCCTAACAAATTCTCTGCCGCAAAATCGCCCCTCTGTGTGGGAATGAACCACTTCATAAACTGAAGAAGTTGATATGAGCAGGCTTCTTGTGAAGCATTTTGCAAATTTATAGCAAGGCAATGAAGAGCTTCATGAGTGTCTTCAGGCGCGCCCAAAAATGTACCCTACAGAACCATTCGTAAAGAGCTGCTAATGCTGCGAAGAGGACTCACCGGCTCTTCATGTATAGTGTTACTGTTCTTAAAGCTCTGTTGCATATGTTTATTGCCTTTTTTGCCTAACACTATATATCGTACCATCCTTGAAAGTCAATTGCAATAAATTCTTCATAAGAATGCCGCACCAACTTGTCTGTTTTAACTGAGTACGACCCAAATCCGACCTCGTCCTAATATTGCTCAAATTATCCGCATAATTTTTAATTACTTGTCGATATAGATTTCCCGTAGCTGATGCACTTAAAATATTGTTACTTGGCAAAGAAGCGTAAGTTGGAGCTATTTATCAGTCAGAATGAGCTGGGAAGCACTGGATTAGGCAGCAGCGTGAATCCGGGGCCAAGCGTTGTCGTTCTCGTCGTCTTCTATCAGCGGCGCAGTGCCCACCGCATGTTTGGCGCGAGCAGGGATTGCCCCGTCACATGGCCCCCGGCGGAAGAGGCACCGTCTCGGTGCTGTCTAAGGAGAATCGGTCGCGGGAGCTGATATGGCTTGAGGCGGGCGACATGAACAACACTGGTAGGCGGGACAGTAGAGGGCGAGGCCCAAGTAGAGACGGTAGGAGCAACCTCATACGTCACACCTATGACGCGACGCAATACTTTGTATGGACCAGAATAAGGTTGGAGCAGTTTTTCGGACAGGCCAACACGACGTGCAGGGGACCAGAGCAGGACGAGGGATCCCGGAGGAAAGTGGACCGCGCGGTGACGTTCGTCGTGGACGTGTCTTTTGTGAGACTTGCGAAGCAAGAAGCTGGTCGCGAGCCAGTTGACGAGCCTGATGGACGCGAGTGATAGTATCGCGAGCGTATTCAGAGGAGCAGGCAGGAAGGAGCGAGTCCATATGCAAAGCCGGTTCACGGCCAAACAATAAATAAAATGGGGAGAAACCGGACGTGTCATGGCGGGAGGTTTACGCGAAAGTTACGAATGGTAATGCAAAGTCCTAGTCTCGGTGGTCAGAAGACACGTATATAGACAGCATGTCGGTCAGCGTCCCGTTCAAGCGTTCGGTGAGGCCGTTAGTTTGCTGGTGATATGCCGTGGCAAGCTTGTGTTTCGCAAGCAAGAGCGGAATATGTTTTCGGTAACTTTGGACAGAAAGCTTTATCCGCGGTCAGTTAGAAGCAGGCGGGGAGCGCCGTGGTGCAGAAGGACGTCGTAGAGAAGAAAGTCAGCGACGTCAGTCACGCAGCTTGTTGTAAGGCCGCGGTTGATGGCATACCGCGTCGTGTAATCTGTCGCAACGGCGACCAACCGGTGTCCCGCTGACGACAGTGGCAAGGGACCAAGTAAATCGAGACCCACCCGGAAGAACGGCTCATGGGGAATGTCGATGGGTTGAAGTTCTCCAGAAGGAAGTGTGGAAGGCTTTTTGCGACGCTGGCAGCTGTCACACGAGGCAACGTAGCGGTGTACAGATCGGTAAAGGCCAGGCCAGAAGAACCTACGCTGCACTCGATCATAAGTTCTGGTTATCCCTAGGTGGCCTGCGGTGGGTACGTCGTGTAGCTGGTACATGACGGTCGAACGCAGGTGGCTGGGCACAACGGGCAGGAGGTCCGGACCGTCAGCACGGAAGTTATGGTGGTATAAGACGCCATGTCGTAAGGTGAAGTTGCGCGTGGAAGAATCGGGTGATGAAGAGGTAAGGCGTTGAATGAGGGAATGAAGTGACGGGTCACGGTGCTGCTCGTCACCGATGTGGAGAAAGTCAGATATTGCGAACACGCAAGCGACATTAGTAGGTGGGGTGGCCTCAGGGGACTCAACAGAGAGACGTGAGAGGCTGGCAGCGTCTTTATGCAAGTGACCCGACTTATGGGTGACGGAAAATGTATATTCCTGCAGCCGTAAAGCCCAGCGACCAAGCCTTCTGGTGGGTCTTTCAAATTGGTAAGCCAGCACAGCGCATGGTGGCCTGGGATGACTATAAAATCATCGTGGTGGAATACAGAAGCGCTCAAAAAAACAAGGACGAAGGAAGAAGTAGACAACACCGTGTTGTCTAGCGCCGTGTTGTCTACTTCTTCCTTCGTCCTTGTTTTTTTGAGCGCTTCTGTATTCCACCACGATGAACACATACCAACTAGCCCAACTTTCCGTTCTTCTGCATGACTATAAAATGTCTGGCGAACAATTAGGGACGAAATTTTGCGAGGGCCCAGACAAGAGCAAGGCACTTGCGCTCTGTAATTGAATAATTGCGCTCGGGCTTTGAAAGCAAGCGGCTGGCGTACGCAATCACGTGCTTTTGGCCAGCTTGCAATTGTGCCAATACGGCGCCAATCCCGTGGCCGCTGGCGTCGGTACGCACTTAGGTGGGAGTGGAAGCGTCGAAGTAACCCAAAATTGGCGATGACATTAGGAGGGAAATCAAAGTGCTGAATGCTTGGGCTTGATCGGGACCCCATGTAAAAGTGCTACCGTTGTTCAAAACGTCCGTGAGAGGACGAGCTACGTGGGAAAAATTTTCTATAAAACGGCGAAAATAGGAGCAACGTCCGACAAAGCAGCGGACATCGTGCGTCGAGTGCAGCACGGGGAAATTGGTGACGGCTCGATCATTGTCGGGGTCGGGATGAACTCAAGAGGTGTCGACCAGGTGCCCAAGAATTGTTATCTGGCGGTGCCCAAAGCGACACTTCTTGGAATTTAGTTGGAGACCAGCGCGTCAAAATATTTCAAGAATATCTGAAAGGCGCTCCAGGTGTGTCTCAAATGTGGGTGAGAAGATAATGACGTCGTCTAGATAACATAAGCACGTTGTCCACTTAAAACCGCGCAATAGGGAGTCCATCATTCTCTCTAATGTGGCCGGAGCACTGCACAGACGAAATGGCATAACCCTGAATTGGTAAAGGCAATGCGGGGTCACGAATGCAGTCTTTTCGCGGTCTTTCTCATCAACGGCTATCTGCCAGTAACCAGATCTCAGGTCAATCGACGAAAATTATCTGCCACCATTCAGGCAGGCGAAGGCGTCGTCTATGCGCGGAAGCGGATAGACATCTTTTCTCGTGATCTTGTTTAAATGCCGATAATCCACGCAAAACGCCACGTCCCGTCTTTCGTCTTGACTAAACCGCCAGGGAATGCCCATGGACTAGAAGGCGGTTCAATTGTGTCATTGCTGAGCATTTTCTCGACCTCTTGTTGGATCACGAGGCATTCAAAATGAGATACGCGATATGGCCATCTTCGCACCGGTGCTGCATCCCCAGTGATGATGCGGTGCGTCACAGCGTGTGTCGTACTGAGTGGACGGCTGCCTAAATCAAAGATGTCTTTATAGGACGTTAAGAGAGAGCGAAGAGCGTCGGCGTCCATCTGCTTTAGATCGGGTGCGATCATCGCTGCGACTTCATTCGCTGGGAGTGATTACTGCACAGTGGGATCCAAACAAGGCGTCACGGACTCTAACGGGGTAGTAGCGGTATGTGCTTCCAAAGGGCACAGTGCTAAAAGTGCCATTCTTTCGCTAAACTTGAGGGAAGGAACCGAAGTTGAGGAACGGGAGACATGTCTTGTTGTCAACAATGTGTGACTGTAGTATGCGGCATAGTAACGTTGCGTGACAAAAGCACATCCAGAAGAGGTCAAACGATGTTGTCGCCGTTTGCAACAGGGGAGGTCAGGGATTAGGAGATGTAGCTAACAGCGTTTTTAGGCAAACGAACGTGTTCGGTGTTGCAACAGCGCAGCTGGGGTGCGTCGGAAGAAGGAGGGAGAGGAAATCGGAGGCGGAGGAGTCCAGTAGAACAGTCAATGAGAGTGGCATGCTCAGAGAGAAAATCAAGGCCCCGAATGAGGTCAGGAGGACAGTGTTCGAGTTCGGTAAACAGAACCGCTGTTTCTTGGTCAGCGATGCGTATGCGAGCTGTGCACATTCCGACGACCGGAGGCGGGCTGCCGTCGACGATTCGAACTACACGGGACGTTGGCGGCGTAAGGACTTTATGGAGACGGCGGCGAAGGCTCGAACTCATGACGGAAATCTGGGCACCGGTGTCGATAAGACCTCGTACTACAACTCCATCGACAAGGACTTGAAGTAAATTGTGTATAGTTGGTAAAGTCAGAAGAGGATTTACGGGCCGGGTCGTTGATGCAGCGTCACCTCCTTGAGCTGCATGACTTAGTTTTCCCGAGGGGGTCAAGAGTAGTCGGCCATGGGGGAGGGGCGGCGAGGCTGCGGTGATCTGGACTGACGGCGTTGCGGCGACGGCGATCGGTTCATTCGGGTATTGGGACTGGTAGAGATGGACGGGTTGAAGTTAGTGCGGGAAGAGAAGCAGTTTCGCCGGTCATTGGAGTAGCCCAAGGGTGGTCGAGTACTGTAGTTGGCGTAGCCTTTGCGGAAGGTCGGTAGCCTGCGGTTGCGACAGTACCGGGCAATGTGTCCGACTCCAGAGCAACTGAAACAAATCGGTTTGTCGTCCGGTATATGCCACTAAGCAGGGTTCCGGCGGGGGTAGCGTGGAGGAGGATGCACGATGTGGGGACCGGGAGACCTAAACTGTCGTTGGAAAGTGGCCTCCAGTTCTCAGCGGCGGAACGGCGGAACGAGATCTTGTAGGCGTAAAATACGGACTAGTGGACGTCCATCTTCACATGAAGATGTGGCTGCTGTGTGCGGAAGCCTTGTGAACTTGTGGGCGAAACGGAGTCCTTTGGCCTCTTCTAATCGGCGACATTCCGTAATGATGGACTCCACTGTGGCACAGTCTTTGCACATAAGAAGGTGGAATGCGTCATCCGCAACGCCCTTCAGTATGTGGCCTACTTTATCGGACTCCGTCATGGTGCTGTCACCCTTCGAGCAAAGGGCGAAGACGTCCTGGATATAGGCGACGTAAGATTCAGTCGAAGTCTGGGCGCGCGATGCTAGCTCCTTTCGGGCAGCTTCGTTTTGAACACCTCCGAACTGGTCATTTCGGTATCGTGCGTCTCAAACCACTTGCGCGCGGGAATTTCCTCTTTCAGGTAGAAGATATTCGCCAGCATGATGGTAGGGTCCCACCTGTGGTAAGCACTGACACGCTCATAGAGGCTGAGCCAGTCGTCGACATCAACGTCGTCTGTTCCGGTAAACAGGCCAGGCCAGGCTCCCGGGGATGAGACACGATGACGAGGGGTGTCGTCGACGCGGTCGCTCCATCGGTCGGCATGGTGACACGAGGAACCGAGTGTCCACTACGAAGCTCCGTGGTGGATGGAGCTGGTGGAGCACGCCCGGGCGAGGGTATGGGATGAGGTGTTCACTCGAACTCCGCAACCTCCACCAAGGATGTTTCGTGGCAAAGACGCGTAAGTTGGAGCTATTTATAAGTCAGAATAAGCTGGGAAGCACTGAATTATGCAGCAGCGTGAGTCCGGGGCCAAGCGTTGTCGTTCTCGTCGTCTTCTATCAGCGGCGCAGCACCCACCGCATGTTTGGCGTGAACAGGGATTGCCCCGTCACAATATGTCTAATAGTTTTGACAGCATTGCATTTAGGTCCGGTTACAAACTCGATTTTTTCTTTCAAATTCTCCTTAGTGGGTTTGGGTCAGTAAAAAAACCTCCAAATAGCTATCAAGCCCAGGATTACTGCGGCGGCGCGTTAGAATGTGTGCGAGGGAAGAAGAGAGGTGGCGCGGAGAAGTGGGTATGGCCCAAAATATTTTTTGTCGGGGGGGAGGTAGTGGCGGGCTCCCCGGGCCGCGTATTCCCAAACCATATCCCGTAGGGGCCCAGGCTGACACCCCCCCTAACCTAGGGCGCACCCAAAGAGGTTAAAAAATTGCAATTTTTTAACCTCCTTGGACGCAACACCGTGACGTCTCTCCCTATATGTGCGCGACTTCATGCGAGTTGGATTTTTTCTTTTTTCCCCCTGCACTCGTTTCGGCTGCTTTGCCAGCGGCCGATGGTTTCGCTCCGTGGGCGGGGCTGGCCTGCGGCGCTGGGGAAGCTGACGCCCATGTGATAGAAGTTAACATTTTGTACCTGAGCCCCTCATCTCTCCGCGCTCTTCTTGCGCGCCTACAAGTTGACGCTGACCTCTGATCGTGCTCCTATATAGGCGCTAGGCTCGGTGCTCGAAGTGCGCGCGCGCGGATGGACGCTTTCACGTACATGTGGCAATTATACAAGTCCCGGAAAGCAAAAACTCTCACAAAAATTAAGACAAAAATTTGTTTTGATCTTTTGTGATCGGCTGCTTAACGGCGGCCTATTGTTTCGCTCCTAGCACAAGCCTGGCGTACGCGCTGGTAAGATGAAGCTCCGCGCTCTCTTGTGCGCCGTCAGTAGCTCGTCTCCCATGCTGTTCCTAGTTAAGCTATCGCTCGACGCGTTGCTCAAAGTGTACGCGCGGATGGATGCTTTTGCACGTACATATGTAGTTATCGTTTACGTTCCGGAAGGCAAGCACTCCCAATAAAGTGATGGCTAAAATGTTTTTTTTTTGTCTTGAGTGGTCCTTTGGACTCCCTACCGAAGCGCAGAACGTTTGCTCTCATTCGGTCGAAAGCACACGCGTACGTCGGTCGCTCGTCTGCTGCGAACATCAGCGAGCGTGTTATTCGCCATACTCGTCTGTGCCTCGCACTCGCGCAGAACTGCCCATCACAGGGTCCGCTCTCATAATTGTGTGCGCCACGTGCGTCCCCCGCGCATTCACGCGATGGTCGCGAAGCTTATAACTTCTACTTCATGAATAAGCACGAGCAGCCGCTCGAGGTCGTCAGAGATGACCTCGCGTCAACAAATCATGAGTCTGTGTTCTGCGCGAACCTGTCTGACGAAGTAGCAGTCAACGCCTTCATGGACACGTAGAGCGGGTGCACCAACACAACTTGGATTGTCCGAAAGGTCCAGAAACGGGGCGAAAGGTATGTTTTTCGATACGAAGCGTTGTAGTACGCGAGGCGGCGTTTTGAAACTTGTGTGGTACTATTTATATTTTTATTCCTGCTATTTCTTGTTTATACATTTGTATACTTTTTTGCGTGTGTGTGGCTTACGGTTGAGGCGCGAGCTGTGACACAATGCTGGCGAATTAAAAGGCCAGACACTACAGAAATATATATATGTGGTAGCTAAAAATGCGTCAAAAATGCGTCACAGGAAACAGAAACAAACTGCTCATCTATACCCATCAGTGGATCTCTAAAAGTGACAATTTTTTGCCGCTATTTTGACTCCGAGATCACTATCGCAAAAATAGTGCGCCCATGAGATAACTTTTTTTACGTAGTTTTATCTCTGCTGCGACTTCCGTGACTTCAAACTCACGGGCAACTACTCATTAGTCCCAGCGAAAAGAATATACGTATCTGAGTGAGTGCAACACTGTAATAAATGAGAGGACATGGTGCCCTGGGGGAGCAAGGATGAGGAGAAAAGAGTAAGGTCACAACTCGCACAATGAACACAGTTCTAGTCTTGGGGTCCTAATCGCACAATGAACACATTAAAGTCAGTCAGTGGCAGCAAAACGCACAGTTCACACATAAATGTACAGTTCACACTGGGGACAATGCGGTTCACACTAAAAGCAGTGCACGCTGCAGACAGTTTACATTGTATACCGAAAGGGGAAGTCGGCCAGGCTGCTACATAAATTTGTAGAGTCTGTTTTCAAGGGCGTACTCGGTAATTGCTTCTAGTGCGGTGGGATCGTCACGGACCCGACTAACATGTTCCTGTGCAGTCGCTGGGGCGGGACCTAGAGTTAAAAGCTGGTCGCGATTACGGTCGAATAATGGACAGAGCTAAACCAACTGGTAACGATTTGGTGTGCCTTCCCGATTACAGGGGGGGCATCAGCGCCATTCGGATCCTGCTGGAGCTGTCTATTGATAAACAACGTATCCTATGCAGCAAAATCTCTGTGTGCATGAAGCACAAATTGTTAAAAATAACTAATCGACATTGGCAACAGTGTGAGTGGTAGCACGCATGATTCCTGATATCAAACTCGGCCTGATGGTTTCAGTGAAGAGACTGGGGTCAATTGCCTTGTACAGAAGGCATATATCAAACTCCTCGAGTACTTCAGTTGCTGTACAATCCAACTATTACTTACCCCTTGGTTGGTATATATTTTCGATATTGTTTCCCTAAATTGTTGTGACCAGCAGTGCAAATTATGCAGAATTCATGACCGTGTGTAAAACGTGTACCTTTGAGCTGGTGTCTTTCTTATCAATGTATCACCCTTGCAAGAACGATTCACACCTTCCATTGCTGTTAATAAAATGTCAATGTTTTGTTTTAGTGGCACTGTTCCTGATAAAGAATAATGCAATGAAGTTAATGTTAACAAAATTCAATGTAATAGTGCTTATGAAAGTGCCAAAATGTAGCAGCTCATGCAGCTGTTATATTTCGCAAGAGTACGACAGTTTGTAAATGTAGTCAAGGGTAATTGGCTGCTTTTCTTCTAATCCTTACCTGCAGCACCGAATCGTGTTTTGAGGAGTATATATAGTGAAAGAGCACCCAACTCAATTGTATACCCTTCTGTGTGCTGTAGAATGAGCTTTCAATGAGGGTGTTTGCTTTCCGGAACGTGTATAATTGCCACATGCGCGTGAAAGCGTCCATCCGCGCGCGCGCACATCGAGCACCGAGTCGAGCGCTTATCTAGGAACACGATCGGAGGTCAGCGTCAACTTGCAGGTGCGCAAGAAGAGCGCGGAGAGGCCACGGGCTCAGGTACGAAAGGTTAGCTTCTACCACATGTGCGTCAGCTTCCCAAGCGCCGCAGGCCAGCCCCGCCCACGGAGCGAAACCATCGGCCGCCTGCCAAGCAGCCGAAACGAGGGGAGGGGGAAAAAAGAAAAAATCCCCCTTGCATGAAGTCGTGCACATATAGGTAGAGACGTCACGGTGCTGCGTCCAAGGAGGTTGAAAAATTACGAATTTTTAACCTCTTTGGCTGCGCCCCTGTTTAGGGGGTGTGGTCGGCCTGGGATCTTTCGGGATATGGTTTGGGAATACGCCCCCGGGCCGCCCCTCTGGGTACGTCCCTGATTTCTATCAAGTATGAGAAAGCATTTGTGAATGCTGCCCCCAGCCAGAGACGACAAAGAAGAGTTGCGTCAGACCGTGGTAGACTTAGTGGAAGGGGACGTTGCAGGTGCGGGTCAAGGGCACCAATGCGTGCACATGTGAATTCTTCTGTAGACCATTCAGACATTGGTGTTTCCCTGGCAAGTATGCGGAGGGCCCTAGCTGCGTCCGTCCCAGACAATGAAATGAGTACAGTCGTCGCTGTTGGATGCGTCAACCGGGCGGCAGCGTCCGCACTTTCGTTTCCCACAATGCCGCAGTGACTGGGAAGCCATTGCAGGGCGACATCATGACCCGCCTGAACAGCATGGGGGTACACCATTCTTATTTGTGTCCGTCCGTGAGGTCCCCTGCACAGGGCGGACGGGAGTGACTGATTGTGCAAGCTTCGATTGACGGGACATTGCTGACCTCCGGCATGAGCTTTGCTCGATGGTGTGAAGAGCGCTATGGAGGGCCGGAATTTCTGCAACCATGCATGGGGGTTGTACGATTGGCTATCTTGAATTTACTGGAGAGTGACGTTCGTGGTATAATAGCAGCGCCGACAGAGCCCGACGATGTTACCGAGACATCGGTGTACATATATCGAGTGGCGGACATCGCACGCGGATATCTAACACGACCGCAAAGAAAGGAACAAGACATGATCAACAGAGGGCGGATAATAAGTGCATCGCCATAGGACGAAGACAACTTCATGCTCCTGCCGGTGCTATATACGGCGCCAAGCAAAGCCAGCAGCGTCTAAGACAAGGCGTCGCCACTTTCCAGGTTAGTAGTTCCCCGCACCGGGCACCTGGAGTAATCTTGGTGACGGTACTGGTGATACCGCGGACCCCGAGCCCCCCAACATAAGCTGTGACCTACCGTGGTGATGTGTTTTTAAGGTGAAGGGTAGAAACCTCAAACGGTGGCCGTCGGAGCCCAGGTCAAGCTCCGGCGGATGGGCTCCTTTGTCTGTCTATCAGGCAGGGAGCTCCGGGACCTCTTTGACTACCAGGGTAAGGTCAAAGAAGAAAGTGCCCCCCGTCTCCCTGCTTTTTTCTATGCCGTATGGAAAAATCAAACCCCCCTCCTCAAAGTGATCGGTCCCTGAAAAGGGGCCGCACCGAAGTCTTGTTTCCTTCACTTCCAAGCATGAGCTTCCCCAAGCCAGACAACTATTCTCGTTTCATTGTTATCGAATCTCTTGACGCAGCCCACCCACTTGCTTCACAATCGGTATTTTTGATTACAAAATACCTTGACGGAATAATTGGGAAAACCTACAATGCCAAAAAACAACGCACAGGTGAAGTGCTCGTCGATGTAAAAAACAAGCATCAGGCAACCACACTCCTTGGTCAGACGAAAATAGTCGATCTGGACATCAGGGTCACGCCCCACTGCAGCCTGAATAGCTCGCAGGGTGTGATCTCTGAGCCAGACCTCCTAAACGAGACAGATGACGACCTTCTCGAAGGTTTAAAGGATCAGGGCGTCACCGCCGTGCGCCGCATCACGATGCGCAGGGATGATAGGATAATCCCCACCAAACATATTATCCTGACCCTCAACCGCTCCTCACTTCCTGAACATATCAACGCAGGCTTCATTCGATGCTCCATACGTCCTTACATTCCGAACCCACGGCGCTGCTTTAAGTGCCAGCGGTTCGGGCTTGGAACCAACTCCTGCCGTGGCCGTCTGACCTGCGCAAAGTGCGCCCAGCATGATCACCCATCGGACAATTGTCCATCATCAACCCTCACCTGCGCCAACTGCCAGGGACCCCATGCCGCCTACTCCCGAAAATGTGAAAAGTTTCAACTAGAAAAGAAAATCATCAACATCAAAGTCACTGAAAACATCACCTTCCCAGAGGCGCGGAAGAGGTTTGCCTCTTTCCCTCTGGGGAGGTACGCCGACGCAGCTCGCCGGGGGGCGGAGCGGCGTCTGGTTTCAGCGGGGGCCCAGTACCGCGAGTCGGACTTGGTCCCGCTCCCGCCCCCCCCCCCTGGGTTGCCTCAGGCAGCCCAACCCGCCTCCGCACCGCTCACTGAGCCAGCAGCGGCTGTGGGGGCAACCACGTCTGGTGGAAGCGATGCTGCAACCTCCACTTCCACTCCAGCGTCCCAAACCACAGGTGAGGGCGCAGAGGAGATAGACATGGGGGAGCCAGCGGCAGCTCCCACCCCCACCGCACCGCCTGCGCCATCCGAGGCGTTCCTGAATCCCTCGGTGGTTGCGGGCAAGAAAAAGCGCGCCCCAAAGGGTTCGCGGTCCAAGGAGCCTGATCCCTCAGGCGCTCTGAGGACATCCGAGGAAGAAATGGACGTCGGTCCGTTCTTGTCTCTGGTGCACCGCAAGGAACGCGTACCGACGCCAAAGCCTCCTGACAAGCCAAAAAAGACGAGAGTCAAAGCCCCGAAAGACGACACATAAACAATACAGTCCAGTAGCTCCTAACACTTCATAATGGGAAGAGAGAACATAGTACAATGGAACTGCAGAGGCCTTCTTAAAAATCTTGACGATGTATATGAAATACTGCATGCTAATCAGCCAAGTGTAATGTGTGTTCAGGAAACACATTTGAATTCCAAGCACACAAATTTCTTCAATAGTTACATGGTCTTCAGAAAGGACAGGGATGGCTGCACACACTCTTCTGGAGGTGTGGCCATAATCGTCCGGAAATCCTTAGCATGCCACCCTGTCACTTTAAACACTATCCTTGAGGCTATAGCAATACGCTTAATAATATTTAATAGGGTTTATAACGGTATGCTCCATATACATTCCTCCTGATGTTTT